>JAQFXV010000272.1:0-27357 GCA_034694065.1 Camisia spinifer
TGAAGAGCTATAAAAGCTTTGGTTTCAATTTATACATTTCAACATTTTGTGTTACAAACAGAGCTCACCAACAAAATTTTTAATAATTATTATTCAATATAAACTTTAGCTTATATTGAAAATCACTTTCTTTTTAACTTGTGAAAAGTTTCGATTATTATTTATAATTTTTAATGGAAAACATTATTTTCAAATCTCTTTCTGAGATTTTGATTTAAGTAATAATTAAATTGAATGATTTGTTAATTAATTGAGAGAATGAGGGAAATAATGCAGCATAAGATATGATAATTTGTGAGGAATGATAGGACTACTTAATGAAGATTTAACTTTTATACTGCACTGTTTGATACAGTATTGCCTTCGGTTATGTAACTCATCAAAAAGAGAGAGAGAGAGCGACACATTTGTCAGTAAAAGCATTGATATGTAGGCCATACATATGAGATACACTATTAGTACTAAACATACGAAGAGTTAAGCCATAGAGTGAGCCAATAATAATAATAATAATAATAATAATAATAATAATAATAATAATAAGTTTCCACTAATGGCTGAATGTATTGAAAACATAGAGAATTCGTATTATCCTATATGAGAAACATTGAGTTATTGGTTAATGTGTTCACTAAATGGTGTTTATCTCAAACTGTGGCCCAAATAAGACCTTTTGGGTCTTTGGTCTCCAAATATATTACAACTGAATCATCGATGGACTCACAGTCCATAATAACTCAGGCGAATAGAGATGAAGTCGAAGGCATTAATAATTATCCTCAAGAATCAGAAACAGGTCAGTAGAAAAATGGCGCAACTCTTCAGTTGAGTTGTTTTATATCTTATTTTAAGTTATTTATTATATTAGGTTTAATTATATTGTTATCACTTAATGCCCGACCCATTCATTATCATTAATATTTATTTTGAATGTATTTTTGTTGAAACAATTGGTGTAATATTTGATATATTTATTTGAATGATTGATAAGACTATTAATTATTAGTAATAGCTATAGATCTAATGTTTTATATTATATTTATATAATTCAAATATTTTCTAACACCCCATTATTTTGTGCAATAAATTGTCTCAAATTCATATTTTTAGTTATTTTTCTTTACTTTTATATATATTTTTGTCATCAATTATTATTAAAATCACAATAATGTCAATAATATTAACATATTATGATTTATCACTTTTTCGAAAATATATTTTTCTCTTAGTTTTGAATTTACATAAAAAGACTAAAAATATTTTCTGCTCTTTTGGAACAGAAAAATAAAACTTTTTATAAAAATGTATTTTAATTGACATTGAAATGCATTTAAATTCAATCAATAATAAGATTAATTTAATCAAAAAATTGAGAAAAAAAAATATTTAAACGCGAAAAAAATGATATTAAAATAGGATTTGATAAAAATTAGGCATTTATTAGTATTGATTAAGCCTTTAAATTAATAGCCAATGGAATGCATTCCAACACTTTCCTCCTTTTTATTATTTTTTATCATGTTTTGCAATAAATATTTGATAAAAATATGTAAAGAAATGTATCATAAAAATAGACAAATAATAGCTTATATAATAAATAATTGAAGTCATATTATTATATATTAGTTGTCATTCATATCACTCATATCTTACTTTTTGATTGTATTGCTTTTCACTAATATGTTATTTAATTATTTATTAAAGTTTTATAAAGTTTGAATTTGTTGTTTATAATAATGATTAATTAAAACAAAATGTGATTTCTATTACAGCCTTCAAAATAAAAAAGCCGAGACATAAAAGCATTTTAAATACACTTTTATGCTGTTTTCGGCCTAATTATGATCAGAATAACGCCTCATTACACTCACAAGAAAATGGACAATATTTTCCTAAGGTTTTATTTTTTATTCATCATTCATTTCTTTTATCAAATCTATTCTTATATACCATTTTCAATTCAATTATCAATACTTAACTTATTATTCTAATTATGTCTTCACTTAAGTTATGTTTAGTTTTAATACATATTCTTCTAATTGCAAAGTTTTCTTTTCTATTACTTATATTTAGAGATATTGTCAAATAAATGTCAAAATAACAAATAGTAATCAAATTTAATGAAAACGTTTGGAAACATTAGAATTCTTTATAAAACAAAGCGATTGACATATATATTAAGAATTAAATTAATATTTAACAAAATTTATTGTTATTTTGATTCTAAACCTTAAAGATCTCTATAATTGTATTTGATTTTATAAATATATGTTTCAATCAGTTTATAAAATTCATATTTCATTCCACTAATAATTGAGTTGAAAATTAATAATTTTTAGGTAATTAATATGATTTATTCACAATTTGAATGCAATTATTATAATTATCGCAATTTTATACGTCTGACTTCAAGTCCCTTCCATTTAATTATTGATAAATGTTTTTCATTTAATAAAGAAAAAACTTGAATTTGTTTTAAAAAAGTTTTGAGATAGCGATCAATTAATTAATAATTAATTTTAGTCACAGGGAAAGTATTTATTGCCTCACATCAAAAATCAAGACTCGCATAAGATTTGTTTAGTTATTGATTTGGACGAAACTTTAGTCCACAGCTCATTCAAAGTATGTATAAATTACTATAAAATTTGATAATAAGTATAATTATAATAATAATTAATTGTTCATTAATAGCCAATAAGTAACGCAGACTTTATAGTTCCGGTTGAAATCGATGGTACTATACATCAGGTCTATGTATTGAAAAGGCCTTTTGTCGATGAATTCTTACAAAAAATGGGACAATTATACGAATGTGTCTTATTTACTGCAAGTCTTGCCAAAGTATAACACCTTTCGTTACTTTGTTTTGAAAATATAATCGATTGATTGATTAATAAATTGTTTTGTATTTGCCTCTAGTATGCAGACCCTGTCGCTGATCTCTTAGATAAATGGGGAGTATTTAGAGCACGTCTCTTCAGGGAGTCCTGTGTTTTCTATAGAGGAAATTATGTTAAGGTTTTTATCAATAATTATTAATTTCATCTCAATTATTATAATTGATTTTTTATACATAAAACTCTAATTTTCTTATTTAAGGATTTGGGACGTTTAGGACGTGATTTGAATAAAGTTGTAATCGTTGATAATTCTCCGGCTTCTTATATTTTTCATCCGGACAATGCTGTGAGTGATAAAAAGTTGTTATGTAGTGATATAATGAATATAAATGAATATAATGATAGGTTCCGGTCGCCTCTTGGTTTGATGATATGACTGATACTGAATTAAGTGATTTGATTCCTTTTTTCGAAAAATTAAGTAAAGTTGAAAATGTGTATTCAGTGTTGCGAAATGCGAACCATAGTATGAACTCAAGTTCACCGAATATACAGCAACAGATTGTTATGAATAGAGCGCCAATCAATTTATTGAATTGTTCAACATCTGTAGCGTCTTCTTTGCAACCAATACATCACCTTCAAAATGGTTCGACACCATCTTCTTAATAGTTATAGTTTGTGTCCATTCATATACTCTAATGAATAGAACATTTTCATCTAATTGTTTGATTTATTGTCATCTAAATGTTCGTTTTAATTATTGGCAGTCTTTAAAGTACAACTTATATCAACTTATATTGCCTTCAATACCGTCCATAATATGCGTCTAAAAATTAAATTAATTAACACAATAACAGCTAATAATCGGCATTAAATGTGATTTGTTTTTAATGTTAAATATGTGCCAATCAATGGCTAACATTTATACTTCAATATTGATTGCCTCTAATATTTTGAAAATTTTTCCCAATTCATGAATGATAGACAATAATTGCTATCGTTTTGAAGTTCTTCCTATCGATTAAAAAGACAGTCATTAATAGATAATCTTATTTTAAGCCAAATCATCGAATCTTATTAACGAATTTACTTCAGAAATGATGCGTTTATTTCAGACTAAAGTGAGAGTATTTTATATTTTTTATAAATGCTATAATGAAATGATTAGATAAATGGTCACAAACTTATCTAAAATTAATCAAATGATCATTTTTGAGTTTATTAGTCTGTAAATAACTGGAATGAAATAATTAATTACTTTATGACTGATTCCACGTAATATTGATGCGAAATATAATACTTTACATTTTTTAGCAAATTTATTAATAGTAGGGTTTTGTGCCATAAATATATACTTCATATACAAAACTGCATATTCCGAGTGCAATATAAATGCAATAATTTTAAGTATATCTATAATTATTGTGTTGAAAATCAATTCTCTCAAAACAAGTAATAGTTTATTAATTTTTAGAGAAGAACTATTTTGAATGAGTAAATGAAAAACAATTTTATTTGGCATCAGTATTACGCGACTTAAGTGTAAATAATAGTTGAATTAAGTTTGTATTGTATCACAAAATTGATGAAATGAATGCCTATTCGAATGGTGAAAGTAAACATAATTGGTATTAAGCGATGGCATAATTAAATTAGTTATTAAACTGTTTATCAATTCATTTACTCTAATAGCCATTTCAATTCGTTTTAATATACAATTTTATGTGTATTATATGACAATTGTTGCCTTAATTATCATTATTTCTATTGTATAATTATTACTCTTTATTGATTAATATATAGATTGAGTGCGAATTGTTATCAATTACTTATGAGACAAAAGTTTTTGTTAATCAAATCATATATACTTTGCCTCTAATTTAAACTGATCTTTAGAAAAGTTGATTTGAATATTATATTTAATTTGATTTGTATTACAATTGTGTTGCACCTAATTTTATAAGCTATCAATTCTAAACCAAAACTACTTCATCGCTGGAATCACATGATGTTAAATTTGTGCCTTTAATCAATTCAACGCAAAACCTATTATTTTTTTGAGCAGCACATTATATATCTGATAATACCTTTAGAATAAGGTTATTGTAAATTCTTTTTCAAATAAATGATTACAATTACTATTTCAGTTTTTCAATGCTTTCTTTTCACTCAAAAAATATTGCATTCGGATTCAGTTCTCAATTATTGACATTTTTATTAATCAAACAATTCTATTAAAACTAATGGTATATACAATAATTCAATGAACAAAAAGTTTGTATTTTTGCGACTTGTATTATATTTCGATTTATTAGAAACAAAAAGTTTAATTAAGTGAAATTCAATCAATCATCTGATCGAAGGAAGAATTATATTATATTATAAGTTATGACAGTTTGTCTCTATTCTAACAGATGTCTAGCAGTGATTGTTATTATTGTCGTGAATCACGTTTTCTTCACTATTTAAACGCGTGAAACTACTGTTGTTGAAAATTTCAAATAACTTTAATGTTTATTTTGTTGTCTGATTTATTAGTATTTTTGACTTTTTTCTGATCACAAGTTAAAACTTTTTACAATTTAGAGTTAATATGATTTTGTGAACTATAGAGTCATTCCAGCTCTATATTTGTTTGATAAGGTCTGAAGAATAATCACCGATTGTTCACAAAATCATATAAACTCTAATTTGCGAAAGTTTTAATAAATCGAAGAAAAAAGTAAGAATAATTAGTATAACTTTATTTACTAATGGTTCTAAAAATAATCAATTTTTTACAAAATGAATGCATTTTCAATATCACAGTTCAAAAATTAATTTAACAATATCTTGAAAGTAATTAATTCGCTGGTGTTTATGAAATAACAGACTTAATACTATTTAATAATGCAATTAATTGCAAAACAATTATTAATGTAAACTATTATTTAAGAATAACTTAATGTAAAAAATATCCATCAATTCTCAACTGACAAAAAAATCTGGATCTAGAGTTAAGGCATCATTATTTGTGATGTCGGACACTATTTAACAATTGCTAGTATTGTTATCAACATTCATTTGCTGATTGTTTGAATGTAGAACACGATTGTTACCATTTCTTTCTTGATTCTGTCTATTGATTCGTTTCAATTCAGTATTTTGTTTAGCTTTCAAAGTCTCGGATTCCCATATTTTTCTGACTTGCATTATGTAATAAAATAGTAAAATAAGTACAATAAAGGTTATTATAGCGACCGCAACAACAGTCCAATATAGAGGATAGTTAGTAATTTCACTGTCTTGACACTTAACTATGAATTGATCACAGAATCCGAGTGTTATATATATGGCCAAAACTAAGTTAACTATACAAACAATAGTCAATATTGAGAACACGATATACCAACGCATTGGAGTTAAAATAATTAATGGCATTCTTTGATCTTAAATATTTCAGATAAGTATTATTTATTTGAAAAATATAATAATATTGCTTATTCAGTGCATTGTATTGAAGAGAGTCAAGTTTCGTAGTAAACTATTCATCAAGTGTTACAAAAATGTGAAACTCTATTTATTTGCTTTGGAAACCAATGTGATAATCACTATAGCGGTTATCTTACACCTGAATTCATTTTTATCCCACTTAATGATATACATTTAGTTTCCAAATTAGGGCATAACTAAAAGTTACTAAAGAGTGCTCAAGATTATTATTCATTTATTCCCAGAATCTGCTTCTGATGGCGGAGCACTCGCTCTCATATCTATTTGTTGCGGAACTGTTGCGAAATTTGGATTATGTGAGGGTTGTATTGGATAAAATAATTGGTGTGTTATTGTAGGCGTAGGAATGTTACAACTTGTTTCTAAATTCCCACAATTGTTGTCATTAGGCGTTACGCTAGGGTTTGTGAAAGCAGGATATGAATAACCGATAGGCATGAGTGAAATATGAGGATAATTGGCATTCGATCTCTCCATTACATGAACTCGTTTTCTACCCCAACGAATCGCAAACACAAATATAGAAAATGCAATTGTTATCAATAAAAAGCCAAAACAAATGAGAGCAATGCCAACAGTATGAAATGCTTTCTCGTCAAGCGATGCTTTAGTCACGACACCCAACAATCCGATCACAACTAATCCGAAACCCGCGATTAATAAACAAATACTTAAATGGGTTGCAGTGAAAACACCCAAGAATTTTGTGTTATTATCATAAAAGCCAAGTCCAGGAGCAATATATGGCTGATGAGCAAATTGTATGCATGAATGAGGATATGTATTAGTATTAGGACTTATATTCGATACCATATTAACATTTATGATAACAAGTGTATCATAACAACTAATATTCTCATTATCCAAAGTATTATCTTTTCAAAACAAATTTCAATTATCACACGTATTATTATTGAAAACATTAATCCTCTATTTCTCATTCATTATGATTTTAATGAATAGAAAGTTCACAAAACTTACCCAATCCTTGATTATTATTAAATTTTAAGTCATTATTTAGTCAATAGATTCTAACGTCAAGAGAACTTTCTTTCATAATATGTTTAAATGTATGTATTTATTGACTCTTTAAAATTTGAAGGAATGCTTTAATAATTTACTGGAAATATTAAAATATCTATAACTACAAAAGATTTTCTATAGCTTAGAACTTATACCTTAGAAACATGAATATGATTAAAGAAAGCTAACGATTTTTAGGTTTTAGTAACAGTACTTTCTTTTTCTTCTGAAGTAAGTTAACATCAATAAGTTATTGAATTATTATACCTGTATTCAAGACATGATTCCCTTGGAAACGACATTGAATTTGGTGACATTATTTCATTACTTCATACAACTAAGTCTCTCTATAATAGTATTATAGTTCAATATCGAACTGTTTGCTTTTTATTTATTATATTATGATCAGAATAATGAGAAACACAAAAGAGCTAAATGACTGGTGGCTACAAAAACACCAACATTTGCTCTCAATTAAAGATTGAATGTAAACTTGGTTTAACGAAATCTCTGTTTATTTGATTTGTAGTATTAATTATTCTACACTGAAGGCATTATTCAAGGCTAGTTTGACCAATTCCATCTTGAGCAAAGTCTTGACAAAAATATCAAATCGGAACTAAAGTGTGTCTTTCATGGAATTTATCTGAAAAGCAAATGGGATACAAAACATTTACCTTTTTTACTTATTACCAGTATCTGTATACTAATGTTCAAAATGTAGATTTGTTTGTTGGTTTGTCCGGCCTAATAGACTCAACGTTATACAGACACGAGACCGGTATCATTAGAATCAGAATGAGCTGATAGGCGCAAACAGCAAACAAATTTTTCCGAAAAGTGACCAGTGGCCAAGTTACTGAAGTCAAAAGTTTTGCACCTAATGCTCTTCTATGAGAAAAATTTTAACGGGCTTTATTTTTTGCATAGCGAGCAATTTCACGTCTAGTTACATTTTTTTTAAGATAAGTTGATTATTATATCTTTTTATTTTTTCAGCTAAAAATTTAATGAATTTTATGAATATAATAAAGTAATAAACACTCAGATAAAAATGAATTGCCTCCAAATGGCGTTCAGTTCTTATGGAGGGAGAGAGAGAGAGAGAGAGAGAGAGAGAGAGAGAGAGAGAGAGAGAGAGAGAGAGAGAGAGCTGATAATAAACTGCAAACTCCGCAAAACAAGTTCAAAGAAATTCATTTTTGCTGGCAATGCATTCAATGTTATATTGTTTGCTAAGAAACGAGTACTTATTAGTTGTTGACTCTGAAATGTCAATGTTTACCGATTCTTGCATATGATCACAAACTTTATGGCCATCATTAAAGTAAATGAAATGTTTGGGATAATTAACATCATTACCATTATTCATATCATTCAAATCATTTCTTATATTATCATTAAGAGAGGATTGAATTAAAACAGTTGTAGTCACTAAAGAATCACTCAGAATATTATTAGAACTTTTATTTTGTTCATCATTTTTGTTGATTAAGTCAATGAATAAACTCGGTGGTGATGTTGACCTCATTTTACAATCATTTGATGATAATTGAACGTTAGATCCATTTAAAGGCAACTCAATGAAAGCGCTTTCAGTTTCATTATTTCTTATTTCTCTTAAGTTTACATTTATTGTTGAAAATGTAGAAATGTTTGGTTTTTCGTTAACCGATTTATATGAGAGAACTCCTAATATAATACCAATTAGAAAAAGAGTGGCGCCCGTTATCAATAGAATCGGTCCAACAATTTTCAGTAAATTCAAAATATTTCCAATTTCTTGAGAATACGAATCGTTGAAATACAGAACAATTCTTGGTCTGAATGCTATTATTGTTAGTATTATTCCAGCGATTAAGTTAAAAATGCCAAACAGTGAAAAGCAGACAACAAATGGAACCGCCATTAGTCCAGTGATGACACTATTATATCCAGATATCATAATTTGTATATAAATCTTGACATGCCTTTCATTTTGCAAAATAGGTAACTTTTTTGTTCTTTAATGAAGGTTTTTTAGTCTAATATCAAAAACTAGAAATTAAATTATATTGAAAATCTATGTGTTGAGGACATGTCTGTCTATCCCTCTAGAGCTGGAACTATTATTATAATAGTAAGAGTTAAACCTGTTGTAATAAAAGCCGAAAGTTTATCAATATTTATATATTTTAATTCGAGTTTATAGATTCGTAGTTAACGTCCGTCCCTATATATCTCCATCTGAGGCCTTTACTAACAACAAGAAACAAGTTTTTACAACAATAATCAAAAATTCTCATCATTATAAAAGCAATCTTTACTTTAATAGCAATTACTTTAGTTGCTAACAAAGAGTCTTTATTAATAGTGATAAAAAGAATTTCGTTGTTAACATCAAATTGATCTAAAAATCTATTCAGTCAGTATTGTTTAAATTAGAATTAAAATATGAAATCGTTTAACTCTATCATTGTTTTTGTTCAACAAAATTTTAAAAAGGACTAAAAACTTGAGTGAATGATCTTAAGGAACTTCTTATTTTCAAGAACTAATAAGTTAATTGAAACCTTTTTGAAATATAGCGATTCAAATGTCTAAATTAGGAATTAATGTCAAAACTTTGTTTTTGTTTATACCGAAAATTTTCACATCTTATAAAGTAAATCAGTTGTTAACACTATTACTGAATTTACATTATAACGATTCTACTATATTGTGAATTTAGTATGAACTTACTTTTCAAATATTTAGGTTGTTTCTCACAATTAACTGCTTTAAGATTTAAGCGATATTTCAACATTTTAATTTAAACTATGAATTGTAATTCTAAGTTACCTAAAAAGATGGGTAAGTCTTATACTCAACTCACTCACTAAACAAATAAACTTTGGATTAATATTTTTAATTAAATGTTAAAGTTCAAATCAATTATTTCACTATATTTTATAAGCTGATGGAATAGAATGCTGGTTCAAATAAATTATATTTTAAGCCCTATAATTTTTTAAGAATAATATTTTAAAATAACTTGACTTACTTGAGTTTGTGGTCAATGAATGAGGAGAGGCATTCCTCACCTTTAATTTTTTCATCAACTGATTTCAACTCTTATATTTACGAGAAACGTCTTTTGCCACAAAAAGCGAAACAAATGATCAATTTGTAATGTTTTGATTCGTCGTACTTTCATCTACTCTATCATATTCTTTTATTAAAGGGTAGTTTGCGAAGCCTCTATTTAGACTCAACAATAGAGTGTCCAGTGTCTACATTATGTTTTTTATATTTTGAACCAAATTTCATATTTTTCATATCAAATAGTATAAATTTTGATTTAATCAGAAAAGAAAGTATTTATACGTTTATTTTGATTTAAAATGTATTGAAACACATCGAACTTTACAAAAAGACAAAATCTACTACTTTTTAAGGCTCAAGCTTTGGAGGATATATAACAATTCGGAATGCTTGTATCAATAAGCATAAAGTATTAATAATTCCTTAAGAGGTGGATATTTATATTCATATAATATGCCAAAATTTTGGCACTCCAATGCTTGATAAATCAAAAGTATGAATTATAGGCTAAGCTTTGGTGGAGCAGTTGACGAGCTTAAAGTTTTGAGCTTTAAACTTGAGATTAAAAAGCGCTTCTTCTTTATAAATAGAGCTTTAAGCTAAAAAAAATCAAAATTGAGTTTTTAGTTAAGCTTTATTAAGATAAATTAGAGACGATTTCGAATGATTTGATTAATAAACGAGGAAAACATTTATTACATGTAAAGTTTTCAATTAATTAGTAATAATGCTCTAACGAATGCAGGGAATGATAATAAAAACAAGAAAAACGTGAATTTTACTAATAGTAAAAGAGCAAAAAAAAGTATAAAAATTAACGAAAATAAAGAAAAAGTATACTGTAGTTTTCATTTAAGACTAATATATACAACTTATTTACTGAATTTATAAATAATTAGTCAATCTATGAAGAAAAACTTCAATTAAGTGATCAGGTATTCAATGAATAATTGCACTGAAAATATCATAAAAGTTAAAGTATTAAAAAAAACTAATTATTCGATTTTGTTGTCAAAATCTCCAAAAAATTATCACTTTATTATTATTTTATAGGAGCAAAATAGACATAAAAGGGTAACACAATAAATATGATTAAACATATAGGCAATAAAATTGATAAAATTATTATGTATGGAATTTCGGAATAATCGTCGAAGTCTTTAAGACTTTCTTCTACGGATGCATTTTTAGATAATAAGCCATTTATATCAAACGGAGGTTCAGTTCCAACTGAAACTTCACGACAACTAAACAAATGCCTATTTTTGACCATATTTTCATTCGAGCACTTGAACAGAATTTTTTAATTTTTAGAATATAAGACAATTAATTAACATATCTATAAGAATGTAAACATACAGAAGTTGTTATGTTATCAAAAAAACAATGATATCCCTCTCCATTGTATTTGACAAATATTATGCCTTCATTTTTACTAAACTCTACAATAGCTGAGATCCAAAGCTTTTGATCAATATTTGAGATAAATGGAGGTAAAGAACTGCTATTTTGGACAATTATAGGATCGTCAGGATATTCGAAATCATAGACATAAGACTCACGTTTGACTAAACCATTATCAAGTGTTTGTTTGATGAAAATAACGGAATATTCTTCGAATGTTTTTGGATTGAAAGCAAAAGAAACATCAGAGATTTTGAATAATCCATCGGTTACGGTGTCGCTCATGAAAGGCCTGTTTAAATATCGGTAATAATGTTTGTCCTAAAATGTTTATAGAAAATAATTTAGAGAATGAGATTCGTTGAATAGAAATCAATTTAATGTTGAGGTTCAAAAGCATTGCAAACCTTTATAAAATATGTCGGATTTCCGAATTCACTGAAAATCGACGGATTCAATGATAATGATATCTCAATATCTTTCAAATTATGTAAATTCCATTTATCATCTATTTTTTGTGGAGTTTTATCAACTATTGATCTTAAATCATCGGCCATTTCCCAGAAATTATCACCTTTTAGTATATAATAAAGATCTAAACTTGAATCTGATAAAGATGCGAATGCGGTGTCAATTATTCCATCAGGAATTAGACCACAAATATCGCTTCGATTGGTTCCAAGACTTAAATCTTGATTCAATAACAAATTATTATCTGATTTTTTTTAAAAACAAATTATTCACTATATTCTCACCAAATTCAATGGAAATTATGAAAATACAGCATAAATAATGAACAAACATTTTATGAAACAATTTTAAGAAAATGCTGAAAATTCTTAGTTTAAAAAGAATGAATAGACTTTGAAAATGAATGGAATCATAATTTAAAATTAATGTTCTGATAAGTTATGCAAATAAAAAAGTTGGCTAATGACAGGAGATCTTATATTGTTGCAGTTCTCTTATCTCAACTTAGCTTAAAATACGTTAAAGAGCAAAGAAATTACATTTAACAATTTAAATTTTGAAATCTGATAAAAAAACTCGAGCTAAAAATTAATACATTATATGAAAGCGAATGATTCTGTGGAATATCAGTTTAGAAGACATTCGTTTAATTTTATATAAAAGCATATTCAACTGTTTGGGTGAGGTTAGGTTAGGTTGAGTTGATCATTATCTAAACTTGAGTTGATATCAAATGCTTTAATTTCTCTGTATTTTTTATCCAACATTTCAACAACAAAACTATAATTTTAATCAAATTAGAAAAATTCGATCCAATAGTTTTGATAAAGAATATGTTATGATTTGCATCGATAACACCGATATTATTACAGCAATTTGTGCTCAAATGTATGAAGCGATTGAAGCCGTTTGTGGTTCAGTCCTTAGAGAAAATTGTGAGACATTATCAGACTTTAATTATGGAACTCGCATATGAGCCTCATGTTATACAAACTTTTACAACAAGTTTGGAATCTATTAGAACATCAATTAATTCAATTGAGACAAAGAATGAAATCAATTTTATTGAGGGAATCAGAACAGCGTTTTCAGGACTGATAAATAATTACAAATATAAGTACAGAATTAGAATAATTGTATTCGTTTGCAGTTCTATTAAATCAGATGAGATAGAGTTGAAAGAATTTGCAAAATTACTCAAACAAATGAATCAAAATCTAGTTATAGATATTGTTAATTTTGGAGATGAAGTAATCATTGATAGTAATAAACAAAAATTAAATGCTTTTATAAATGAATTAAAAAGCTAGTCATCACATCTCTATAATATTGAAAGTTCACATAACCTGATAAATGCTTTAAAAAATACTCTTATTCTAAATCACTATGATATTGCTCCTCAAAATATTTTGAATTTTCAAAAAGTATCCAATTCTGAAGAGGAAGGTATTGAAAGAGCTCTTAAAATATCTATTTTAAAACTTAATAATTGTATAATTTAAACTCTGTTCAATTTAAACAGATTTTAAAAGAGCTGTTGAGAATTGACTGAATGAGACCAATTCTGAAAATAGTTGCATATCCTATGATTCAATTTCTATGTCAGAAGAAGAACAGTTGACTTTGGCGTTAACACTTTCATTGTCACTGAATAGTGATGTTTCAATACAAACAGTAAAATATTCAAATAATATCGATAATAATGAACAAAAAATAGTCAAATTAATGACCAAACTTTGATCAAAGAATCGAAAAGGAATGTTAATAATTATAAAATACCAGTAAATAAAAAAAAGAAAAAGTTTATGGAAGGGAAGAAAGAGCCAGAATAATAATAACCGCATTTATTTAATTAAGAAAATTTAAACTTTATTAAACCTATTTCTTCAAAATATACTCTAAACTAATATATCTTAAAGTATGATATTTTTGAATTGACTGAAAATTCGAATGAATATAATCGCGTCATTTTTGAAGCTTTTAAATCAAAATTTTCGATCTGATACTCGAGTATATAACGAAACACAAAATTAATCATTTTAAATATTTTCTTGTTTGAGATCGTCTTCTAATTGATGGTCTAATTGTAATGCCTGAAAATTAATTTTTTCATTTAATAATTACCTCAAATACTCAATAATAAGTATTTAAATACAATCATATCTCATAATAAGACTTGAGATTTAACTTAAGACATGACTTATATCATAGAACTTGAAATTAATTTTATATTTATTTATTTTCAATATATTATTGAAGTATAATTCGATAGAATTTACATTAAATACTTTTATCAGTGAAATAATTAAACAAAACTGAAAAATTATATTCAGTAACAACGAAACAATTAATTAAGTCACAAAATCTAGCATTTCTTTTAAAATTATAGATGAATTTTTGCTTAAATCACAATTTATTCTTTTTCCATAATTTCAATTATTGTTCGAATAATTTGAAAACTTTTGCTCTTTTCATGAGAACATAATAGAAAATTCATTAATGAGAAACAATTGACTTGAATTTCCTGAATAAGAACAGATATTGCATTAAATAAAGTGAGGTCAGAGGTTATAATATATACTATCTTTAGTACTTTTGAAATATTATTTTCAGAACATAATTCGAAAGAAGAAACAATAATTATTATTTTGTTAAAATCGGATCCGATTAACTTTGTTCTCGAGAAAAAAGAGCAAAGGTTTCAACAATTGATATATACTATAAATTGTCAAATTTAAAACTAAAATGTTAATAAATGTGAGCAAATATGCATTATCACAGATTAAATGAGTGTTCATAAAACCTTTTAAAAAAGATGACCACTATTTTGAAATGAAAAAACTAAAATTACAAAAAATTAAACATTGAGAACAATTGGTTTAGATTAGAATCGAGTCATAACACAATCGATTCAATATAATCGACAAGTTTTTCCATATTATTGATCTAAAAAAGACTTAATCTCAACTTTAACCGATTCTTAACTTTTAAAATTGAATCAAATAATGCATTATTTCAATCAAATAACCTCTCATTGTAATCAATATAAAAAACATTATCGAAAACTTTTACAACTTATTATTCATGTTTTGATTGATATATTTCTGTTGTAATGTTAGCAATAATGCAAGATTTGAAATAATTTAAATTAATTTTAACATAGATTTGATAAAAACTGTGTCCATATTTTTTCATAATTCTCAATGAAGTGAAAATTTATTCTCAGTTTCAATAAAGTTTAAATCGGTTTAAGTTATGATAGATTTATACCATTAATACTTTGGTTAATGTTTTGCTAAAACTTTGATCGATAGAAAAAGAGAGTATTGAAAAACAAGAATAATTAATCGATGAAATAAATTAAATTAAATTAAATCAATAGATTTGTATTTGACTTTATAATAATTAATTGTTTTATTCCAAAGCGCATAAATAGTCTTAAGATCACTGTCTGGATGTCCGAAAAGAGGAGGTATTGAGAGCCGATCGCTTGAAAGCCACAGCTCTATATCATTATCACCAATGGCTAGTTTAGGACTAAAATCGAGATGAGTTACCCCTATATGTCGAGCCAATAAACCTGATATATAGACGTCGTCGACCCAAAAGAATGGTAACTCTTTCGAAGATATGTATAGCTTGAAAACAACATCGGGAGACATTAGAATTCCCCAACCAGAACAGTATGGAGGATAATACTTCTCAGGGTATTCCTAGAATATAATCAAATCTTACAATTATTATCTTATTGTTGTCATCGCTGTCAAAGTTTCAAACAATAATATTCTTTCAATGGTTGCATACAATTGAAAATTTTATTTTTTAGCCTCAATACAAATCTTTTGATAAGGCTCTGAAATCGAATTGAAAAATAGCAATAAATATTAAATAAATTCAAACCTGAAAAGTAACCCTCCATTTGCTTCTTTGACTTCTTTTTGGATATGGATTTCTAATGACATAACAATTGATAATGTTTTTTGGTGGATAAGTGTTGCCAAACGTTCCCTTCAAATAGAATATCAATTGAAAGATATCAACAAAGATATCGTCATCAGTTTTGAAGACATATTTGGCATTTTTGCAGAAGTAAACGATCCATTTCAAGCCCATTATATGTTTATAAGTTAAATTCCTATAGCTATCAATGAAATTCCCCTGAACTAAATCGTTAAATCGTTCATTTTCTTTGATTAGACCTCTTTGGACGGAACTATCATTGACTTGTCCCACAAGAAACACAACTTTCATTTTACTTTCAACTAAATTACTTTCATTACCCCATGTTTTACGTATAGATAAACGTTTATCGAAATGTTGTGGAGCGCTGTGAATGAACACTACTATAAATAAATCAGATTCTAATTCACAACGTTTGCTATTTATTATATATTGAAAATCAGATATATTTATGAGTGTTGTCAAGTCGTCGACACTTAAGCGCGAGATATCGTATGGATTTGTCGACCAATTCATACGTTGTATTTTATAAGTTTGAATCTTGTTTGGAAGCGGAGTATCATTTGAAAGCCAATAAATATTCACTAATAATATATAAATTGATGCAACAAATAGTAAAAATCCAAACAAAAAGGTCTTCATTAGCCTTATCATAGAATTCTTCAATGATTGTGACCTAAATGGGAAAAAATTGAGTGTTATATGAAATAATTCGATGACAATATTCAAAAGTATTTTAATTGCAGAACAAATAGATTTGAGTTTATGAACATTAATTTTAAAAATAAACTTCGATTATGGCTTCGAAATTACGCAAATTAAATATGAGCTCAAGTTTTATTACGAGCTTTGTTTCGATATTTGCGAAATTGTTACATATTTTCACAGGAGTGGGTATTTTCGAAATTTTTTGAGAGAGGAGTATTATCCAAAATTTTATACTTTATCCTATGATGGGTTGATTTCAAAGTGAGAGATAAGGTATACCCTCCGCCTCTACCACTTCCATTGTCAAACTCTGGTTTTCAGAAAAAAAATCTACCATTAAATTAACTCTGAGCCCAATTTAATGAAATTTTAAATATGTATTCAATTTCCCACTTCTTTAACGGAAAATAAAGTAGTTTTACACCGATTGAAGGTTTATATAAGACTATTAGAGTTTGGTTTTGAGCTTATCTATAGTTTTCAGTTTTAGCTTCAGCTCATACTAGCTTTAGAACAATAATTATTAATGTTTAGCTATTCTTACCTTTTACTCAATAGCTTTAAATAACTGACAACTGTATAAACTGGAAATTGTTTGTAAAATAATCCAATTTTTGGATCAAATAATGCGTATTAATATTTTTAATTTATAACTCAAAGATATTTTGATATTTATTAATATTGAAGTCAATCATTATCAATATTAATTCGATGTAAAATATTATGTTAAAAATATCAATTGATTTGTTGTTTAGGAAAATATATTTAATATTTACTGAAATATCAAATATAACGCATAATCGAATAATAGATTCAAAACAATTCTCTAAACAAATAAAATGATTTTCAATAGCAAAGGATAAGACTTTTTTCAAATTATTTTCAAAATAAGTAAAGAGTTCAGTTCTATTAATGTTTTATCACAAAAATTTAGTTTAAAAAACACTTACAATAAATGTATAATAGAATGCAATTCTATGATAAAAATTATTCCTAAATAGACTCAAAAACATTTGAAAATAATAGTTAATAAAAGAACGAATCGACTTTTGGAGAAATATTAATCGAAGAAAATATGAAATTTGCGTTTTAAATGCAAATTCATTGGCTTTCACGCTATATAATAAGCATTACATCTAAAGTTTCAACAATTATTAGATCGTTATTATAGTGATAGTTATTTCAAATCTACTCTAGTTTTAAAAATACTTTTATTGAGTCAATAAATTATTGACTATCAATGATAGTCTATAACATTTGAGAAAGTGAATTTTTTGCAACAAAACTCCAGTGCAACCTCATTATAGGCAACATTGGTAAAGACAATTTTCGCTATAAACAACCAAATTTCCATTCACCAGAATCTGTCAAAAGTTTTATTTCTGCCAAAATCCTTACTCAAAAAGATAAATTTCTAACTTTCAAAATTAAATTGAAGATCTAAATTTCAAAAATATAATATTGAGTAATCGTTTCTTTGAACATAAAAAACTAAAATTACTGATTTCTTCTAATTTAAATTGATTTGAATTAAAGACAATTTTTTATAGGCAATCATCTTATGGCCTATACTGAGGTTACACTGTATTGATTTAAATACAGTTCAAATCCTCAAAAATATGAGAATCAAAATGAATACACAAAATATTTGATCCATAAATAAACCATTTTTTATGAGACCACTAGAAATGATATTTAATTTTTTAGACCCATTCACACAAAATAAGCTTTTCTTTAACGTAATACTAAAGAAATCAAACTTTTTTATTAATGACTCATAAAATATATAAGAAATGAACTTAATTTTGAAAACTTGTTAGCCTTTAAAAAATTATATATAAAAAACTAAATTTAAATTTTAAAAAATAGAATAACTTCAAAAAAGATTTTCAAATGTAATAATAATTAATATAATATGTTATAACACTTACTCATAATTAATTAAATATTTTGGCAAAATTGTGTTCAAATTAAGACTAATTAATTGTCAATCAATAGATCTCTTGTAATAAAACATTTAATTTATTAGTATTATATATCGATATTCGTTTGCAAAATGATTATTCATTATTACTTTTATTGGTATTGAAAAGAGTTCAACAATTGGCACAAAAAATACTTATAACTATAGCCTTAATCATAATTTAATAGAATTCAAACATGATTTCATTTATTTTCTATTGAAAATCAAATTTAATTGAAATGCACTTAACATGTGATTCAACTATTTTAATATGAAATTTCTTAATGTGACGTAATTTATGTTATGATGAAATTCGGTTTCTCTTTAAATTCATTTGAACGACAAAATTGTCAAATTTTTATCAATAATTAATTAATAATAAGGAATTAATTCTAATAATTGATAAATTATTAGATTTTATTTCAATTATTATACATAGATATTAATTATATTATATTTATTATAAATTAATATAAAAACATTTTAATTTTAATAAATATTAATATAACTAAAACTTGAGAAATAACATAATTAATAGAATATTAAACTTTAAAAATTGATGAATTAATTGACGAATTGATTATAATTCAAATAAATAAAACACTTAATTGTTTGAATCAATCATTTAAAGTAATTTAAATTAAATAATAAAATATAATGTTTAATGTGTTCGCACTTATTATCGATAATTGTATTGATAATCAAAAGCGTTTATTAAATGTTTAATAAACTAAATATTATAATAATTAATAAATAATATAATATTAAATCGATAAATAAATAATAAATGAAAGATATGTTAACCGATAATTTGCATTATAATTACGTAAGCGATCATCCGATCACTAGAAGAGTAAACGCAACAAATGCTAAGAAAATAGCATTAATATTAATAATGGCTCTAATCATATATCACGGAATTCTTCATTTAAGTTATGGTTAGCTTTATATAAATTAATTAAATATGTATTCTATTAATATTATATACTATTAAAGGAATAAATTCTTGTAAATGGCTATTAAGTGACGGAAGATTTCATGGTTTGGATTATCAGCCGTTCGGATGTTTATTACATCAATACAATAAAGTGTAATTCAATTATGATTTAACTTTTATAATAGCAATTAATTTAATGTTTTGATGATTAAAGTGATACTCGAATGTGTATGCGTTATATCGGTTATTGGGGCGGAACTAATAATATTGTATTCTTAGGAGATTCAAGAATTAGACAATTATATTATGCTTTTATAAAGATTGGAAGTCCTAAAGAAGATCTTATATATACCGCAGATTCAGCTCATCATAACTTACAATATAAAGAAAAAGAGTTAAGACTTGATGTCCAGTTTTTATGGCATCCAATGGTTAACGAATCAATGAATCAAGTTTTCAAAGAATGGCTAAAAATGGAAGTTTCTCTCAGACCTAATATAGTAGTGATGGGAAGTGCGACACATAGTATCAAATCAAGTAATGCTAGTCTTAAAGCTTTAGAATACTATAGAAAAAACTTGACTTTATTATTACCAAATATGGATAAAATAAGTGATACGACACGTATTCTTTGGGCACTTCAAGACCCGGTATCGCCCGAAAAGTTGAAATCCGACCGTTTAATGATAACTAATGAACAAATAGATATGTATAATAAGGCTGCGATGGAAATATTGAAATACACCACTTCTAATAATGTCCATATTTGGAGTTCTGCTAGACTTGTAGCTCAAGGATATAATAGTGATTCTGAAGATCAGTTTGAAGACGGACTCCATACCAGTCGAAAGGCTCTAAACTATGCGATTCAGATATTACTTAATATGTATTGTAACGATCAAATGAATTATAATGACGGCACCTGTTGTAGTGATCCCGAGGCTATCACTACTATACAAATCATTACATTAACTGTTTTTATTATATTCATTCTTATCGCTATTGTTATGCTATTTCATCGTAAGTTCTCATCAAAACGTTATAAATGGCATCTATTAGTCAATGAAGACACTGATGAGAACTCAGATAAATCGGTTCCAGTGACTGATGTCAAGTCATATTATGAACTAATTATTTCATTAGCAAAACTTGGATTAATTATGTCATACTTTTTTCTTTGTGATAGAACTAACTTTTTTATGAAAGAAAATAAATATTACACTCAACCAAATTTCTTTTTACCCATTGCTTATGTCTTCGCTTTGGGACTATTTTTTACTGAAGAGTCTTCACATACTATTGTTTTACATCGAGACCAAACCGATGAACTCAAAGGATGGATGCAAATGATTATTTTGGGTTTGATTTATCATTAATTCTATTCAATTCTATCAAAATAACTAAGTCTTCATTCATTATATCTTAAATTAGATTAAAAAGTCAATTGTTATCAAAATTGATAACTTCTTTGTAAATAAGTTTTAGTCAATTCACGAAATTTTAACAATTTTTTTGAATCGAATTCAAATCCTAAACATAGATTCTAATAGTTTTGAATTCTATTGAATAAAAATTAAAGTGCTGTTTAAATTGTTCTCCCAATTAATAGCCTATCACTATACGGGTGCGTCACAAGTGTTGCCTATTTATATGCATATTCGACTATTAGTGACCGCATATTTATTTCTTAGTGGTTTCGGACATTTCACTTATTTTTGGCACACCGGAGACGTTGGCTTTCATCGATTGTGGAAGGTTTACAATTTGGTTTCTATTATTTTTAGCATAAATTAATATAATTATTTGATTTCAGGTTATATTTCGAATGAATCTGTTAGTGATTTGTTTATGTTTATGTATGAACAGACCCTATCAGTTCTACTATTTTGTTCCATTGGTCTCTTTTTGGTATTTAGTTATTTACACAACTTTTAGAGCTATACCTCATGTGACGAGTGTTACGGCTGATGGTAAGACATTTTATTATTTAAAAACAATAATTCTCAAATATTTACTCATTTCATGGCTTATAAAGTATTCAATTATTAATCAAAATCTTATTCATATTAAGTTCTAAATGTTCTGAAATTTGTTTTTAATAATTCCTTTACAGCGAATCCAATTCAATATTTATATTTGGTTTTGAAATTTGTGGTTCTGTTCAGTATTATTACAATACTTTATATGTCAGAAGTATTTTTTGAGAAAATCTTTCTGACCCGTCCCTGGAAAGCACTCTTCGTTACAACCGATGATTCAATAAAGGAGTGGTGGTTTCGATGGAAAATTGATAGATATGTAAGCATTCATTCAAATACTAACATTCAATTTGTTTTTATTTGATTGATATATTGATTATAAATGATTAGAGCATACCTGCGGGCATGTTATTCGGTTTCGGTTACCATTTACTAAAACAACACCATATTCTCGATGATCAAAATCACGGATATCTTTTTTCGAGAGGTCTCGGATTTATATTAGCGTTCGCTTCATTTGCAGGGATTATGGTATGAATTGTTGACTTTCATTCATCTATTAATTAATGTTTCAATAATTAATTCAAACTTTCAGATGTATGTAATCTTCACATTTTTGTGTCGCAATAAACCGGAATGCAATGAAATCCATCCCTACATCTCTTTTATTCCGGTAATTCATAATTCAGAAACTTTCTCCTCTTTTTACAAACGTATTCAAGTATTAAAATCTTATCTGAATTCTTATTCAAGATATAATAAATTGATTTTCACTCAGAAATACTTGAATACGTTTGCAAAAAGAGGAGAAAGTTTCTGAATGAAAATCAATTTATTATATCTTGAATAAGAATTCAGATAAGATTTTCTATGATATGAAGAATTATTTTCGGATTACTTTTTGGAAATTAATTTAACTCATTTCAATTAAATTTATTTTTATTCTTTAATTGAATTCAATAAAATCGAAATATGACTAATATTGCTCTAATATTATAATATCTTTTTAATATTGGTTGTCTTTAAGTACTTGTGTTTTCTTAATTATTAGATTGTGTCGTATATTATACTGAGAAATATATCTGGTTTATTACGTGTACGACACAGTACTTTCTTCGCATGGATTGGAAAAATCTCACTCGAAGTAAATGAGAAGTTATTTATTTAAATTAAATTTTCTAATTGATTAAAATTATCTGTAAATATAGCTATTCATATGTCAATATCACATATGGTTAGCGGCAGACACTCACGGAGTTTTAGTGCTGATACCGAGTTATCCGGTCCTAAACGTTGTCATCACTTCATTTATTTTCATTTGTATTGCACATGAAATACACGAAATAACTAATAAAATGGTGAAATACGCGATACCTTCTGACTGGCGCTACACTACTAGAAATTTAGTTATTTTTTTACTATTATTAATACCAATTGGAATAAAAGATGGCATGTTTTAATCATAGACTGTGATAATTAGTCAACTATTTGTATTAATTTAATTATATTATATACTATTTTATGCCAATCGAGTAACTGTTCAAAAGTTAAATTATTCACTCATTGCCTGTCAATCATTAGCTCAAAGCTTGTAATATATTGTAATTTAAAATGAAATTAAATACTTTTTATTTAAAGAACAAATAAATTTGATCATATTTCACATTGAATCGTATGTTTTTTTAACTAAATATTATGTTGCTTTTTACAATTGAGAGATTATAATGTAACCAAAGTTACTTACGTAGCAATTATCTAATATTGCATTAAGTCTATCATTTTCCATATAAATTCTTGTCGTTTTCAGTATTCAATCCTTTATAAGAAATATAGAAAACCATTTTTCCTAATTAGTCGGTTTCCTCATATTTTCAATTTTAAATCATTTATTTAAATGCCTCAAAATCAAGGAAATCAAAATATATTTTTCACCCGAAGCCAAAGCCATCGGCAGAAAGATCGAAGGTTATTATCCTCTCATCCAGTCTATCATATCGGACGCTTTCTATCATTAATAGGTAGTGCAGTCATAGCTTTTGGGCTTTTGTGTAAATTCATATTTGGCGAAGAAGTTAAAAGTGATTATCCGATAATAACGATAACCGTTTCAGTTGTCGGCTGTATAATCTTCATGGTTGGTGTCGTGTATTTAGCAATTGCTGCCTATAGGTCTCAAATGGCAGTTATTAGATATGAAAATGAAACCATCCCAACCATTTCTGATGGACAACAGAGTCCAAATGATGGCATTGTGGCTGAAATAATGACATCTCAACAAAATTCATATCTAAATGATTCCGTCTCTAATGGAATTCAATCAAAATGACAAATATTCAACTCTGAACCGATTGAATTATTTATAAACTATTCAAATTTCTTCGCCTATTTATGTGATATTACATTCATATTTGATTCGCAACTGCTGTTGAGATAATTGATAGGTTTGAATATCAAATATTTTTCAATTCGTCGAAATGTGATACCTGTAGTAATTCAAATGCGAAGAATATGTTGTTTTTTGAAATTTTTGAAGAAGTTTTGAACTAATCGATGAAATTTTGTGATTCAAAATCTTGTGATACAACAGATTGTTTGTTATTTCGTTTTAAGTTTAATGGATTGTCAATCAACAAAAGTTAACATAAGTTAAAATAATTACCATATGATGTAAATATTTGCAATTTTTCTTAATATAAACGAATCTTTGGTAAATTTATTTATAACTTTATATAAAATTTCTGCTGAAAATTATGTTTATTTCGAAAATATGCAAACCATTAATGCAATGCTTCATTGGCCAGAAATAACTTTTTTTATATATACATAAACTTAATCGAAGCAAAACTGCTTAATATCTATTCTAAACAACTGAAAATTATATAAAGATAATGAGAAATTAAGAGAGTTTTCATTAAACGTCGAAAACTCTATGAAAATGTGTTTTGATTCAAGAAATTTACATAAGTTTTTATACTATGGATTTTTTTGTTTATTTTTGGGCGTAATACTAATAACTTCATCTATAATTATTAAAATGAAATTCATACAAAAAAATCAAATTAATCTATTTGCTGTTCTAAGTTTCTTAATGCTTCTTTTTGGTGGTGTCTTCACTGGAATCGGAGGACTATGTATTGTGTGCCACTATTTCTACAAAAGTTGAACCTTATTTATAGCTTTCAATCAAAATTTTCAGCTTTTTTATTATAAATTTGATTACATTGAATGCATATCTCAATAAAAAAGTATTAATCAATTCAATGCCTAACAATGATTGTCGCTATTGTAATATTTAATCAGTTTAGTATATAATAATCAAAAGCAGTGAACTTGTGATAAGAAGTCCCGGATTTGATCTCTAAATCAAAGGACACTTAATTAGCATTATTTGCATTATTAAATGCATTTCAAGTTATGTACTTTATAACTAGTATTTATGTAAGCAATTAATCATTATTCTTCTGCTTAAAATTGCTTAACTATAACAAAATTATTTTTCATTTGTCAGATTATGCTTACATTTCTTATATTATTTATAATTAAATTAATTTTATTATTGAAATTGTTTGATCCAGAAATTGATGAATTTGATGGTCTCATAAAAGTGTTAATAAATCAATAAATTGATTTATTTGAGTGACTTAAATAATAAATTGTATCTATATATTGAAAAAGTTGTAAAACTTTGTTATAAATTATTAATAAGAGGTAGTTTTCAAATTGTATTGATATAACTGATGAACCAAGTTTTGCATTTTACAATTGCGTAATTTATGAATTTTTATATAATAACTGTACTGCAAAACAGGTTAAGAAAGATCGGAAAACTTAACTTACATCAGATTAAAAAAAGTCGAAATGTAAAAAGGAAGGCATATTTGAACAACAATTGACTATTTAAATGAGGTGTGAGGTGTGGCATACAGTCAACACATTGAGCTTCTTCTCATTTTTTATGTCTTCACTACTCACATATCAAACTCATTATAAAGTAACTGTTTCTCAATCAATCACTGAAATAGAGGTATTCAAGTTTAATATGATTATGTTTCAAACATTTCTCAATTTGATATCAATTCAATGATTAACTCAAATATTTTGCTATAATTAACGCAAGTCTAAAACGGCTGTGAATTACAATTGTTCAGATTTTTTAAAAATTTTATGAATGAAAGTATTTTGCACTTAATATACAGTAAATAATTGAAAAGTGATTATTCTCTTACTGTTAATAAAATTACTTGATTTGTAATTTATTATATGACCAAAAAGTAAAGTGAATCGCAATGTTGTGTTTTCGGTTCACTGAAGACAACTGTTAAGCAGTTCGTGAAGTTTTACAGTTCGGTCACATTCAACAGATTTCTTTTGGAGTCATCTTTTGTTACTAAATACATATCAAACTTCTTGAATCCGTTAACAATCATTCGGACACTTCCGCTACACAAATACTATTGTTTGTTGTGCACAAAAAGAGTCTGTCCGTGACCTCAATGTGACCCCCAGTATATCATAAACATGAATTCGTGCTCATTATGTCGCGAATAAACCGCAGAATTCTTATGATATCGTTTAAAAAAGTTTGTGTTTATTTTCTAAAAGTTTCGGTGTATGTAAACATATGTTTTAAATCTTATGATTAGTCTTCAAGATATTTCTACAGTTTTTTGTTAATTGTATCTTTAGGTAAGTCTTCATTTGAAATATTTCGAAAGTTGAATCACAATTATTTATAATTTAGATTTTCATACGAAAGGTTTTACTCCAATTTTAGAACTAATGTGTTTTTGATTGAAAACATAGTATTAAGTTTATAAATATAATTCAATTATAACAAGCAAAATAAAAATAGCAATTCGTGTTATAATTCGGTTTATATCTGATGTGTTTGAATTATATTCGGACCACAAATTGCTATATTTTCTATCAGATAAAATGAGCCCTTCATTTAATTATTGGAATTCAAATAATAGATTTGGTCGACTTATTCATAATATATTCGTTAAACGTTAAATTGAAATTACTTTATAAATTTTGATGTTGATGTGATGCTCGATTTCTACCGATTAACATAATTATTTAAACGGGTTATAGTTGAAAGTGAAGTGTTAATACTGAGAAAAAACATCACTTAATTAATGACAATTGTTTGATCCCCTTTTCTGATTAATTAACTTATATGTTTAAATCGAAAGTTCAATTATTGAATGTTTCGAATTCGTTTCTTTATACTAATTATTTTAAGTCTGAGTATTTATAATCAACACAAATTTCAATTCAATTCAATTGCATCAAACAGTCATATAATTTTTAAATAATAAACAACTTTCAGAAATCAATTTTAGTGAATAAAGTTGCACTCAATCAATTATTTGGAATCAAAAACACCATAAAATATATATTTATTGAGACTAAAAATGATCATATTGTAGGGAACCAAATAGTTTAGATGTAATTTAACTTCAGGTTCGGCAGCATTACATTTATTGAACATAAATTAAAGTTACATAA
>JAQFXV010000273.1:0-27319 GCA_034694065.1 Camisia spinifer
TAGATTATTAAATAAATATTTAGGTTTCAATATATTACTCAAACATTTGTCATTAAAAATTATTATTCAAAGTTAGAGATAACCAAAAATTACTCATTTGATTATTTTTTGATAAAAACTTCAAGGATTAGTTTCGCTATTTAATAATTTAACCTATTTTTAACCTATTTTTAACCTATTTTTAACCTATTTTGAGTTTCTCTGCTAATAAGAAATTTTACCTCAAAATTATTTAATTTCATTTGAAAGTTGTTCTTAAAGTCAAAAATTTAAACTAACAAAAGTTAGTAAAAACAATGGATACAAAACTTGTTTTAAGCACTAAGTGAAATATATACTTATGATCTCTCTGTGTTTGTGGTTATTGTAAAAGAATTATTTTTCCTCGAATTGTTTTGCGAAAACTGTTGCTAATTTACATTGAAAACACTGAAATGAATTTTGAATCATGAAGTTTTAATGGATATTTAGAACTATGTATAGCGAAAAAGTTTTTAATTGCTAAGAAAAAATTTTAAAATCAATTGAAATTTATGATTATTAAAATTTGGAAAAATATAAATTTTTATATGCATTCTTGCCGTTTCTCAAAAATAGAAAACTTTGAATTAAGAATAAGTCTATTCACTGTAAAGCATAAAATTATTATTGAAGATATAAATTACTTTTCATAGAATAGATAATTATTAATTATTATTAAGAATAAACAGAATGGACTTCAATAAAAAAGTTTAATTTTTTATTTATTTTAAACCGAAATATAAAATTATTAATAAAAATGACAAAAAGTGTACTTAAAAGACTAGAATAAAATAGTTTACAGGTCATTATCGGATTTCGACAATTAAAACCGTTTTATGAAAATACACTTATGATTGCAATTATCGCAGAAAACATCATAAATATTCAATAATACCTTTCAGAGTTCGGCAGTAGTAAAAAGTTTTGAAAATTGAATCCGTTTATAATTTAAGTTATGTAATGAAAAAATTTCATTTTCCGAAACTGAAACTTTTGCGAAAATATTTTAGAAAGAAATTGGTTTGAAAAACTTCGCGCATAATTTTCATTATCTTTTGAGAAAATATGAATTAACTCAAAAAATACTTGTACTGATAATCTATTTTTGTTTTTGATGAAAAGGTTAATCCTTTACCGAAACATTAGTGCTTGTATTTATTGGTATGATTTAAACTCAATCAAGTTCTAAACGAATGAATGTCAACATTGTGGTAAAGAACAGACTTTTAACTGTTTTGGTCTTTCATCAATACTACAATACTTTTGATCAATTATTGAAAGTATATTTGTTTCGGAAGTTTGTTTCACACAAATAATAGCTCTTGTTCTGAAAGCTCTGCCACAGGTTGATGTACAGGCACTCCATTCTTCGGTTCTCCAACTTTTAAGAAAAATAAAATTGTCAGTTAATTTCTTTTGTTAAAGTTATAGTTTTAGTGATAGTGCACAATAAAAATCATAATTTGCATGTGTTTTACAGGAAAAAATGAATTAACTTCAAGTGCAATCACATTCCAGATTCATAATAATGTGTTTTAATTCAAATATAAATAGAAGATTTGTATTTTATTTGAAAATAGTTTGAATTAAATAGTTTTTATCAGAAGTCAGCGGCAGTAAAAGTGATGGAAGAGAGAAAAGAAGTGGTAAAATAGCACCAGAAAAAGTCTAATGGAAAAAGAATCGAAGAATAAGAAAACAAAATTTTTGTGGCTTTTGGAAAACATTTGACAATTGTTTCGATTGGACTTAACATAAAATTGACAAAAATGATGAAATATATAAAACAATAGCTTATTCAATGTCTAAATTATTTTTCAACTTTCTTAGGAAATGAAATTGTTTTTAAAAAATTGGTTCATTTTTGTCTTTAATAATATTGAGCTATAATTTAATGAAAAAAGATTATAGAATTCAGTAATTAATTTTATAAGTAGTTGATTCATATCTTTGAATTTCGAAACTGAAGAGTCTTAACTCGGAATTTTGCCTCAAATAATATCCTAATTAAGTAATGATTGAAAGGAAAAAATTGGCAATTCTTAATGTTTGGTTTATAACAGTTATTGAACTAAGTCTAAAATGAGTACTAATATGTTGTGAACAATTGATTACCTGCCAATACATGGATGAGCATTACATTGTTCAATAGGTTTATGAAGTGGTTTAGTGGAAGCATTACATAGAGAATCGTCGACCATAAATCTTCCTGCATTACAATAGACATTGACATTTCTAAAGCCTTGTCCACAAAATCGGTTGCATTCAGATAATGTTATACTCCAGACGTATGGCTCAACTCGTAATGTTTCATTACGATCATCAGAACTGGAGTATCTGATTGGTCGCGGAGGACTTGAAGGCAACCATTGTGATGGTGTCATACGATTTCGATGATCCCAACTCGCGGTCTCCGAAATTAGATCAGTTTGCTCTTGAATTCCAGATTTACGAAATGTTAATGGAGTTGACCTCCGATGACGATTATTGAATAGATATTCCTGACTGAATAATTGTCTTACGTGTAGTATATCATTAAGATCTAAAAATTATTTGAATGATCATTATTAAGATGAAAATGAAAGCTATGATTCATACCATTATCAATTGGCAAATCGTTTTCATCAAATTTGATACACTTTCCATTCAAACAATAAGACTTTTCTCCTGAGCCGAAACTGCAATCAGTTCCAAACGGGAATTTTCCATCATTGAAAGCATCCATCTTGTAATGAATATCTCTCCATAGCCTGTCCTGACACGCGACTATACAGCCAGAGTTAAGGTTAGCTATCAATCAAAAATATTAAATCTTAACTTAATATTAATTTTTGATTATTTTTCAAGTAATCACTCACTCGATTGTGGAGAAAATTGACGCCCGACTCCATTCAGAAGTGTCGGGTATTTTAATCTATATTTCTGACAAACTTCGGTCGCATATTCTTCTGCAGTTTGAAGTGATTTAATGTTACACAAATCGTTTTGATCACTACATAATTGAAATGATTCTTTACGACCTCCACAACTGCTCCTAAAATTTTTAAACAAATTGTTATAATATTGAAATGAAGCAATTTTTGAAAAACCAAAGTCTTTAACATTCTTAAAATAATGTTTCATTCGAATCAAGGAATGAAATTATTCTAATCTTTTGCAATTACAATAAGTTTATATCTGTATTAGCATTAATTGAAGTTTTTAAAAAAATTAGCAAAAACTTTATGTTAATCGAAATATGAATGCGATATATTTCCTAAAAATTATATTTAAATTTGTGGAATTATTATTCTGAACATGTTTTTTATTTGTTTTTTTTAAGAATCAAATTATATGAAAACATATTTCCTACGCATTTATGATAAGATCAAAGTGAATCTCGAATAAGAAATGAATTTTTCAAATCTATAACTGAAATGATGCTAATGTTTCAAACACTTGCAATAAGTGGTTTCGCATAATTGATGTGAAATCATAAATAAATTGATGGATCAACTGATCTCATTCTGACTTACACTGAATTGCAGTCTCTGTTCACGAGTCGAAAACCTTTTGCTTCAGTTAAACAAGAATAACGACATTTACTTATCGGAAACCAATTACCCCATCCTTGATCTTGAGTGGTCTCAAACAATAAATCTAAAGAAAAATCAGATGAAAAATTACAAACGAATCGATAACTGTTGACCTTAAACGCTGACTAACTTGTAGTGGGAGTGCATTGTTCTTTACTTTCAAATTTCTCACTCAAACCGTTACAATCAAAGAGCCGACACTCGCCGTCAACGCAATAACGATTAAGTGTTCGAGTATTTTCTTTACCACAAGGCGTCCCGTCAGGCATTTTCCAGCCTTGAGTCATATAACCTCCACCTTTCTTATGACACCAAACAAAGCAAGAATGTGAAGCTAAATAATACATCAATACAATAATTGATAGTTTGGAAATCGTCTCAACTTAAAGTAGTTTTAAAAGTTTTCATTTATTTACAATCATAGCTCGGATATTGAGTTCCTCTTTGCTCCAGATTATTATTTCTTTGTGCGGCTGCCCTACAAGTGTCACTTATATATTCTTCAACAGATATGGATCGATAAGAATATGAACTGCATATCTGTAACAAAAACGTGTATTAACAATATAAGTAACTAATTATTCAAGTTTCAACATAAGATGCACTCTTATTCTCGAAGATTCCTTTTCTAATTCTAATCCTTTCCTGATTCAAAAAATATAGAGCTTATGAAGAAAATTGAAATTTTCTTTTTATTGTTAACATAATTTAGAGCGCATGTGAAATATGAGACAATAAACAAAAAAAAATCAAACTATATTACGATGAAATGAAAATTAAATCTAATCGAGTTTAATAATAATGAGCAAAAAAGCCATTATATTGTGAATAAATTGAATTTATGAAACCCCTAATGACTTGAGGCAATCAAAAGTAAATAATTATTCAAAATCAGTAATCATGCATAATCTGCTTCAAAAAACTTGCGAATAATGTTCCCATTTTTTCGAACCCCACTTTTTCGAATACTTTTATATCCCATTTTTTCGAAACCATTCTCAAATCTTATTGAGATAAACTTGTAATTTTAACTCAATTACAAAATATATATTTTAGTTAGAAAAAATCAATATAAAGCGGATGAGTTTGATTTAATCCTGTTTTATCATTTTTCGTCTATTTCATTGATCGATTTCAAAAAGTTTATTTTATTCTTAATTAAATATTACAAATAATTTTGTATTTCAAATCAAATTCAATATTCAATGATATAAAACTAAGAAAAGCAATTGAGATATGTTTTCGAAAATGGGTTTCGAAAAAATGAGATTCGAAAAAATGGGATTCGAAAAAATGGGTTTCGAAAAAATGGGTGATTACCATGTGAGCGAAATGTGTGGCACAAAATCAGATTATGTCTGATTCAAATTAACAACAAATATTGATTATTTATTGACTAACATTAATATTGTTTGATTTTAATCAGATTAATTTCAAATAAATCTTAACATAAAACCGCGAGCGTTAAGCGCTGTCGAATGGATAAATCAAAAGGTAATACCTGACTAGCATCGCATAGTTTGACTTTTTTATCGATTCCCTCACACTCTTTGCCCCCATTATAAGGCAAAGGATTTTCGCATTTTCTGGTGGAAATCATAACTCCTTTTGGATTTTGATTGGCACGACTCACACATTCAGAATTACATGGAGTGAATGGTGACCAATCAGTCCAACCGCCGTCAATGTGCTTACTCGACGGTTCACTCGATGAAACGATGGGATGGGATACTGATGACTGTGCGGGTATGTCTTGTGAAACACAACGCCCTTCACGACACCACTACATGATTAACACATTTAATAAGACATCTAAGAGTAAAGCATTTAAGGAAAATGAATGTTACCCTTCTATGACCACAATTTGTTCCCTCAAGAGCTGGATGTGCGTGATATGCAATTGCATTATGACCTGAACCAATCTCACACCGCACTAAACGGCAAACATCTTCTAATGATTGTAAAGATGAATGTCTCGCGTCTGTTCCGAATCGAAGAGCGCACTGTTGGTCAGCATTGAATCTCTGACCGGGAAGTTTGTCTTGAGAAATGAACTGATCTATAATGTTAATGTGCGAACTCGGACTGATTATGCAGTTGGCCTGACTCGTTCTTATAAACTTATTTAAATAATCCCGACTACAGGAAGACCACGTTGTCTTTCCGGCTCCTAATGTGGGAGACATTACAAAGTTGTCATGATTGCATTGATTGCCATCTTGAGAACCATCATGCTCCATTCCTAAACTATTCGATTTCATATTTATTGATCATTTATTGCATAAGTCATTTTAATTCTAATAAATCTTTACCTGTGACCTAAAATATAAACAAAATTGTTAGTTTTACGGATCTATCTTTACTTATTTTAGTTCATGTTTACCCATTTCGTGTCCGGCCACTAATACTGTCTACAAATTAATCAAAGTTCACAATTAAAATCGAATTCATAAAAAACTATAATTATATATAATTCAGAGCAGACTTTGGTTTCTTTAAATTATAATCCCATAAACTTATTTCTCATTTAAATATAATAAAAAATTAATCGAATTCGTGATAATCGATTGATGGCTTAAGAGTATGACTAAAGCAATTACTTGAAAACTAGTTCCTTCAGATATAGTGCAACTATTGAGAGAATTACACATTCCGCTGACAGGAGCCAAGCCTACAACGTGTCTTTTCTTACGTCCGAGACCATCAACAACATACATATTGATACTAATATGAAAATATAAGGCTTAAAAATGACTTACTATTTGGCGAATATGATATTGAGTTTGAAATAATTAAATAGCATAATAACCCTGATAGTAGAAGTGCGTGATCCCAACGCGGTGTTAGACCACGATTAAGAAGGCGTTTTTTATGCTGCCAAACACAAAAGTTTGTCAAATATGTGTCAATGTTATCAGATGATGCCAAGTCCTGCAGATATTGATCAAGTTAAACAGTTGGATTAATTTCACTCAACATTCTAGAGCGCAAAAATTTACTTTTATAGTCATACTTTTGCTCTCAAACTGTTAATCTTTAGATGACAAGGAAAAACAGCCGTGACTTACATATTATTGAAACAATGAAAATATTTAGTTCTTATTTACTTAATATTTTCAATGTTTCCAATGTATTCAATTCGAAATTGTTAGATTTTCAACAACGATAACTCTGTGGAGTGAGAAAGTGACGAATTTTGGCATTTTGATTATACCTTATATATTAGAGAAGATAATTAACTAGACCTCAATACCTGACTTAGTATTAAAAACCTTTTGTCTGATCTCATGAAAGACTTATTATTTTGAGTTAATGAGATTAATGATATTTTGATTTGTATAACTTTTTGAAAAAATTGACAGAAATAATGAAAACCTACTCTCGGCTGCTGTTTAAGTATATCCATGAGAACAACGGATATGTCTACAGTTCTTCCTAACGACGGCTGTTTGAATAAAAGTTGGACCGCATTCATAATTGTCAAAACATAGGTCACTATTTGTTGTTCAGTATCCGCTGGAAAGGTTCTCCGCATTAATGTGTAAAGGGTTTCATCAATGAAAACAGCAGTTTCTACTGTTAGGTTTATATTGTCCTCTGCTTGGCTTTCAGCGGAACGACGATTACGGTTATGTGTTTTGTTGGGCTCATTCAGGCTATAATTATCATCAGAATCATTGTTTAGCCAAATTTGCTTTTCTAAAAGACAAAAACAAAAAATTAAATTACAGTTTAATTTAGTTCATGCTGTTTTCATGATCACGAAATACAAGATCCTTAAAATAATTATCTTTCATCTAATTTATGCGATGAATACATACTCTCATGAGGACAATGATATTCATCAAGACTTTCTTTTCTAAGAATAATGTGTGGATGTGAGTGACTTGAGTTGCTTATTGTGTTTGAACGGCTAATAACTCTTTGTGGTAAAGGATTTATGACATAAATTGCTGATACGGTCTCAATGACACCTCTCTGTGAATGTAAAGGACAATAACCTTATAATTTGTGATTTAACAAGACTTAAAAGTTTAGAACTAATTAAGACTTAGTCAAATTAATTATAGTTGTTATGACACTTAATTTTTTCTATTCTTAACAATGTGGCACTCAATTAATTTAATGGTCTTTTATATTTTAGATGTAATTAAAGTTGATTAATTAGAGTGAATTTGAAATAAAATTTTGTAAATCGGTATTTCTCACCATTCCGTCACACATAGAAATAGCAGCAGAACTATTAGGATGGGAACTAGAATAGCCATGATAATAACAATTAGATCCAACTTCAACTTCATTATCAGTAATATCTTTATCCATCATTTCTTCTCTAATAGTGAATGTTGGAGATAAAAGACGATAATTTTTTCTGAGCCTCAGTTTAAAAAGCTCTCCAAAGGCTCTGAAATTCACATTAATTTTATGTGGCAATGATTTATTAGACTTAGTTGTGTTATTTGCTGAGCGAATTTTTCTTGACTTCCCAACAGTATATTTAGAAATACCATTAGGCTCTACCACTTCATATTTTGGAACTTTGAAATTTTGAAAAATATCTTTTTTAGCGAATATATTCTTGACTTGAATACAAATTTTAACTTTGTTTTTTCAAAATAAATATATTACCATTATTTTTATGACCGAATAGAATGAGTCTTTCTGACTCTGATAGGTAATTATGAAGTGCTGGCACTGATAAATCTTTATCATAATTTTCATTCATCTAATGGTAAAATTGAAAACTTGTGAGTTATTTGAGGAAAAAAAGTTAAGAAAACAAAGAATGATTTAATCGATAGCATTAAAATTTGATTAAGTGTTATAAATTGCAGATTATTTCTAAAATTAACTAAGTTTTATTATTTTTTACAATAGGAAAGTTTTTACTGAGAGGAGAAGGCCAAGCCTTACTCTTTTTTTAGTAATAACGTATTGTTATTTATCTATTTTTATTTTTTAATAAAAAGTTGTTTGGTTTAGATGCTTATCTAGAAAATTAGTGTGATATAATAGCATATTTAATGTGAATTAATTCGTACATTTTGAATAAATCTTTTCATTTTTATCATGAATTCAATCTTTATGTCTTTTATAAATCATATCACTTAACAAAAAATAAATCTTTAGAATTATAGTTGAATAACAACTTTTTTTCATTAACCATAAGGAACTTAACTTTAATTACATTCAACACATATTATTTATATTTTTATTGATGTCAAAAACATATAATAATGTGATGAATCATTTGAAGAAAGCAATAATTCATAAGATTTTTAAAATTTGATCTGCTATTTAATTATGATCCTAAAGAGTTGGTTCTATTACTCTAATTAATTGTAATAAAAAAGATGTGATTTCTCCCTAAGATCGTGAATGAAACCGATTCATGACTTTAAATTGAACACACCTTAAATTTGATTGAAAATTAAACTATTTTGAAAGTTTATCTGAATTAAAATGTTTTTCACTTTCACCCTTTCGTTCAGATCTCTGGTGGTGTTTCAGTGGCCCGAATACATGTTCATTAAAAATATTCAATTATACATTAATATTCTTACAATCAAATATATATAATATAATATACAAATTATAAGCTTAGAAAAAATTATATGTATTAGCAGACTATGAATTAATTGGTTATATTAATGCAGAAATTTAATCGTTTAAGAATTAATTAAGGTGTGAAAACTCAGTTTCCGTGATTTAAAGAGTGATTAATAAGAAATTTGAATTTTCTAATTAGATCATTGCTATCAAGACTTTTATGATCAAGACTTGTCTGTATAATTATAATCGTCACGACTTTCAAAGTCAAGGATCTCTTGAAGGATCTTTTTGACAATCAGTCTACTGTCACTATAAAAGACATCTGTTTCAGACTTTGTTTATAAAAGAATTTCATCAAACAAATCATTTTCTTGGCAGAGACACTGAATTTTTAGAGATAAACCAATAAAAACTAACTTAAGGTTATAGTACTTGTGCTGTTTAAAGTCGATGACTCTGACTATTTTTTGGTGAAGGTTAACGTTAACTACCGTTTTGATTAAAAATAATGCAATTATATTCAATTTGATATTTTTTTATTTTGGATAAATTGGTTTAATTGTTCGCGCGTTCAAACAATACAAATACTATGATAATGATAATGACCAAATGACATGTTTTAATTATGCTGACAGATAAGTAAATATTGCGACGCATTGACCCGAAAATTTTTATGAAATAAACGTGGATCAGGTCTTCCAGTTACGGATGAGGCTTTGATAAAGGAAAAGTATGCTTTAGGGTGAGATTCATTCTTTCAATTCTATACAATTCATGCAAATGTACACTATTCACAAAATACGGAAAACATAGCGATTCGTGAACTTGAAAAAAGGAGTTTTATTTTACAATAGATTAATTTTATTACATTTCAGTCAATAAAATGTCAAACTTTCCATCAAATTATAACTGAAGTAGAAAATTGTGAAGTTTCAGTGAACTGAAGTTTTATTACTCAAATTTCAAAGCTTAATGAGTTTCTAAAAAGCTATTACACATCAAATCTTCTAATAAGTTATTAAGCTTTTATGTAGAGATTTTACACTGTATGTGACTCTACTATATCTTTTACAAATGCTTTCAATGTAAAAAAAATCTTCATTAGCTTACATACTAGTAGTAATTAGAATTCAACAATGCATTCAAAGGCTTGACTTTCTTTCAATCAAAACATTCATCTATTAAATACAGTTTAAAGAATTGAAACGAATAATACTCAAAATAACTCTCATCTGAACAAAACTGCAGTGTTAGTGAACTTTTCGTGAAAGATAGCTATAGTTTTAAGGTTAATGGACATTCAGAATAGCAATGAAAAGTTGATCTCAAGCTTTTGTAAACTCAATTTCCATTAAAGTCTCTTAAATAATTGATTAAAAAAGTTAAAACAACGGTTCAAAATCAAAAATTATTTGTTATTAATGTTGATTTATTTAATTATTTACTAATTTCTAGCTGTCATTAATGCTTAATTGAAATATTTAAATAATAATAGGCTTTTGACATTTGAATTTAGTTTAGTATAAAATCAGTTCTTTAGGTTAACACGAACTTTCTCAATATACTAGAACTTTAAGCCATATATTTAATACGGTTAAAAGCAATAAAACTAGAATACAATAAATTGCACACTTTAATCATATTTCAAAGTTATAGATACAGAGAATTACTTTTTTATTATCATTTATTTTTGAAGAAGAAGGAGAAAAAACGAGTTTCACTTCACATTCTCACACGAACTGATAACGAATTATTATTTAATATTAGCTCTATTTTAATGAATATGAATAAACTAGTTATTGTTTTTGTCCCATTTTCTAAGTTATACTAAATAACGGGTCAACTCATGCTTTCTCTTTCTTTTTCAACAATTAAAACAAAAGCTTTAAAATGTAAATTTAGTACAACTGAAGAGCGAAACAATTTCTACATTATATGAGAGCAAACTTATAAATAGACTCACGTTTCGAAATATCGTAAGTTTATGTATTAGATAAGAAGTTTATTGTAATGCATAAAAATGATAACATAAAACTTCTTTTATATTATGTTTTCCATTGAAATCAATTTGATGTTTATCTTACCTGAAGAAACGGCACTTCATTCTTCTTTTGATAGCAGTGAAACATTTGAGAAAAAGTTATCATAAATAATATTATCAACATTTTGAAAGTGACACATATATCACAAATAATGCACTAATTTTCGATTGAGCAGAAAAACTTTCATTCAAGCACTGAAAATAACAAAAAATAATTTAATGAAAAACTTTGAACGAACTTTCAATAAACTTTTTATTGATTGAAAGCCATCACTAACTGTAAAAGTAAGGTATTATTAAAAATACCGATAGCTTTCACACTAGACTAACCACAAGCAGCACATATTGGCTTGTGATTTGTGAATCAATAAATCCGACTGAAATATAAGATGCAAAATAAAAGTCAGAACACAATGTGTAGAACCACAACAGTTTCGGTTTGGTTGTGATGGTTGGGTTGGTTACCCGCCGCTGAACAGCTGTATAAAGACCCGTTTTTAGTGGGCGGCAAACAAACTATATAAACATCAGACAGATTACCATATCATGCACTTCTGCTCTTTGCTTTAAATTGCATAAACTTATTATGTGATAGAAGTTTAAAAAAAAGTTTGAAGCTCTCTATTTTTTATTTTACTACTTTTCCTGAGGTCATTGCCTACGCCCCGTTCTGCCCAAAACGGATAACACAATTGTTACTCTTAGCTCATGATAATAATACATAATGTGTGCCTCATAAACAAAAATAAGCTTTACTTATTGGTATTTTATGCATAAAATCTATTTAATGGTATGTAAGCTTTTGCATTAAATGCTTTATCATTACAGTTCATATTATTATAATGAATACACAGCAGAGCATTGCCATCAGTTATCTGTGTTCAGTCGAAAATTTTCATATTGAAAACTCCTTCCGACTGTTTTGATGAATGATAAACTCAACTTAATTATATTTATATTTATTATCCAATCACAACATGAAATACTTTTTGAGTTTTAAGAAAATTTGATCAATTTTTATTGGAAAATTTGGATGAATTCGTTATGTATCCAAAATAGTAGTTCAATTTGATTGGAAATGTCGATGTACTTTAGAAAGACATTAAAAGGACAAAATGCTCTTGAGTTAATTGTGCGGCTTATCATTAATCTTGAGTTGCGAGAGAATTTGTTCAAAAGAAAGATCAGGTCAAATAATCAATAAACATAACCTTTTAATGGATGAATGAAAGTTTACTCAAACAAATTGAAAAATTAAACTCAGAATAGAGTCTGAAAGGAATTACGAACTTTTCTAAAGCAAACAATTTGATACAATAAATTACAATAACATTTGTTATTAATAATATAATGCTATCGATTTCTCAACTAAACGTAAGTCCTAAAGAAGGATTGACAATACAGTTGAATCAATTAATGTCTTATTCTAGTTGTTGTCTATCGATTGTTTTTGCCTTCATAACTATAAGACCAAATCTAATGATATTTCGCTTGAATGCTACTCAATGTCTCTCAATAAGATCGAAAAAACAAATAGGAAAAAGTGCAATAATATATTAGGCATTGTATTACTCAAAGCATTGTATAAATTGCTAATTTGTCGTATTTTACTCTCACTTATCTACTGAACCGGTTTTTTAGACTTACTGTGAGGTAAAATAAAACAATAACTTCTGCATTATTCGCAAATTATTTGTTTGTATTAACCTGTAATAGAGGAAAAAATCACTTTTCAACAGAATTTTCCAATTATTTAGAAGAAATGATAATTTATTTTCAAATTAGAACGAATGATAAGATGATCATAATTATTGGTTATAAACCTTATTTGTTAGAGAATGACAATTAATTTATAGTTAATCACTTCCTAGATCTTACCTTCGACTTATTAGGTATTCAGTTTGCTTTCGAAACTTATTGATTTCTCAAATATTGAATTAATTCACTTAATATAATAGTGCAGTAACTGCTAAATTACTAGTACTTAACAAATGATTATTTTTATAGATAAGAACATAATTGTGAGAATTCTTGAAAATTATTATTTGAAAACTAATATTTCAAAGATTTAAATGAATTACAATAGTTTTAAAACTGTTGTTTATAATATGATATGACCTAATTAAATAAACTTGAGACTATTATATTATTTTTCTAATTAACTAAATTTTTCCATAATTCATAATTTAATGACAAAACGTTTCTGTGTAATTAACTCAGTTTTTTCAAATAATTTTTTTCTCAAAAGATATAAGTTATCCTAAATTCTATTATTTGAGAAAATGCTTAAAGTCATTATTTTTCGTTAGCAGTGATTCTACGAAAAGCGAATTTTATAATTTTGATCATTTCATAGTTTAAACCTCAATCAACTTAAAGTTGGAATTTTTATCATCAAAAATCACGAGTTTGGGTCATATTTTTGAGTTAACATTAATCTTAAGTTCAATCTCATATTTATTGGTCATTTTCATTGCCGAAAATTACAGGTTTAATACTAGTAACACAAATATCATTGTGTACACATTTCTGTATATGGAAGTGAAAAATTGAATTCCACTATATTTTTGATCAAATTATTAGAAATATCTAATAATAAGACTAGTTAAGTGTCCAATAATGTGAAACTATGAATTGGAGGCAACAATTCATTGCTATTTTTATGCTCAGTATTTTTTTGACTTTGACTGAAAAAAAATAGTTCCAAACCTTTTTGATAATAACAGTTATTATTAATAATTATTTACTCTATTATGAAATAAATTAAATGACATGTCATAACTTGTGTCAATGCATTTACAATAAATGATTAAAACACTCTTAATGTTAATATTTTCAGATCAAACTTTTTCGCGATCGAAATCTTATATAAAAAAATGAGAAAAAAATATTGAATTAATATAAATTTTTAAAGTTTTTTAAGTTAATTATATATTAAGTAAAACATAACTAAATTAATCACTAGTCGATCACAAACAGAGGAAATAAATTGGCAGTGCTTTGACTTAATCATATAGAAGATAATCGTTATACTAAAACACAATCAATTTATTATAAGACAAAATTGGTTCATCATTTCTTATTAAAGAAGCGAAACTAAGTATTTCATCAAATTCTTATCAAATCATTAGTTACAGAATCGCTTCTAATTAATATCTTATCGTATAAATAATAATTAATTAATATTTAATTACATTAAAGGACATTATTATCAATCGACGATTTTGTTTAGCCCTAAAACGATCGAGAGATACAACAATTTTTTTCATTTAGTTTAATCTTGAATAATAAGCGCCTCTTTTATATATCATTATTAATTTCGCTAAAATTATTATAACTAACTTTCTCGACACAGGATTTTCACCATTAATTGATATGATTAGTTACTAAAATCAAAAATAAGTGGATAAACAATTGTGCAGTTATTTGTTTTCTCAATAATAATAATAATAATAATAATAATAATAACTAATAGTTAACATTATTTAATAACAAATTCAGCGAATGTTAATCATAGGAAATAATATTCATTCAATTCTATTGCTTTCTGAACTTTTTTTTATAGATATTAAGGAAATATAAAAGCATTTACGGAAATCTTTTCGAATCAATCTTATGCTGAGGTATTATCTTATTATTTTTTAATGTTATGCAAAGTTTATGATACCTTCCATTCAAAATCAGTATAATTTACAACTCATAAATAAATAAAAATCTGGTAAAACGCCATATAATTCGAATTAAACTATATTTTTCAATCATCTACTATTCGATTGAATCCTAAAATTTATTGAAAACTTTGTTTCATTGAATTGTTGTCTCGAATAGAAAGAAATGATAGAAAACGTTCTAAACTGTTAAGATGTCTGACTTGTATCACAAATGAAAAACATGACAGAGTTTTGATGAACCTGAACAACAACAATGAACAACAAGAATGCTAGCAGGGAGTAAAGGGAAGTGCTCTACTTTGACCAGAAGCTCCGCCACCGGTTACACTACCACTGGTTCCCGAACCGTTGTTATGATTATTAGTACCGGCAGCCCAGGCAACAGACTTCTTAGTGGTCCCAATAGATGAAACATGATGTCCAAAATCAATATCTGGCGCAAGACTTGTTGCCGGACCTGATGTTTTGGGGTTTTCTGTTGTTATGATAGCTGTCGGTGAAGGACCCGGAGTTAATGTGGCTGAAGGTAACATACTTAATGTTGCCACCGATGGTATCGTAATTGGAGGCAATTGGCTATAAGTAACTGATGTTGAGGTCGCACTAGTTGTTAATGCGATGGACTGAGCAATTGATGAGATCGGATGCGATGATATGGTGGGCAATGACTGATCGAGTTTTATATTTGTTGACGCTTTGCTTGTGAGTGGTTTGCCTGATAGTATTGAATCATTGCTTCCACTTCGCGAAGCAGAACCTTATTTTTGTCAATTAAAAATCAATAAATTATTCCAACTTTCAGTTTTTAGATAAATAAGAAAAAACCTCTTCTTTCGGGCCAAATCTCCAGCAAAAACTTGAAAACCTCGATAGGTTTGTGCAAAGTTTCACTTTCTGAATGGCACGTAAAAAGTGGTCCAAAACAGATCGCTAGAGCTTGAGATGACATTTTATTTCTTTCTGCGTGACTCATGATCCGCTTCAAGTGATCCATCAAATAAAAGACAGTGCACTAAATGACATAAAAATAGAGATTATATTATGAATGACACTATAAAAGATCAAAACATCAAATGTTGATGTTATGGCTTATAATAATAGTAGCCATTACTCTATTGATTTTCGGGAGACATTCTAGTATTGAAAACATCAATTTGGCATTTCCTGCCGGATCATCAGGTAGACAAACACTCAACCCGTCGTCCATCATATCGAATAGCGCTTTAGTAAATAATGGTTCAGGAAGTTCTCGAATGTAATCCTTTAGTAAGCCTTTATAAATATCACAAAAGAAACCATTAAAGTTTTATTTGCAAAATCAGATTTAGAAAAATAATTCTTTCAAATGCGGACAGTTTTGTTGTGCAAACTTTTGCTCTTATAGTAAATCAACTCTATTTCAAAATTTAATACAAATATTTATTACTACATAGAGTAAAACTTTAGAGATAATTCAATTTTTAAATTTTTTTGTTTCTTTTTATATGCATTAAAACTGATCAAACTTTATATTATTTATGTTATAATTAAATTAATAAATTGTGTGTCATAAAGATCTGTTAAAATTTTTATTAAATTAATTCAGCCTTCAATTTGAGTGAGACTTTAGTCGAATTAAAATTTAGAGTTTTTGTTTCTCATCAAAGGCTGATGTCTTTTCATCGACTCCGAAACATGCAATAAATCCCAACATCCTCTACAAAGGTATCGCATACACGAATCCCTACAAAAAATCGGTCCCTTATTGTATCGACAATGACTGCAATTACTTTCCTCTAGAAAGGGATCGATTTGAATCTAATTGCAAAATAAGAATACCGTAAATCAAATAAAACAATTCCCTCTTCATTAAAGCAGACCTTTTTCTGAAATCTGGTCGCTTTCACATCAATGAAAGCCGCGTGAACTGCCTTTGTATACGCTTTAGTACTGCTGAATGTGACCCGACCTGAACCTATTGGATACTTGTATTTATCCGTATCGATACCAACATAGACAACACCACCGAATAGGTCTTCGAGTATTGTCGCGAGACCTTCAGCGGTAAGCATACCATGAAGTGCTCCCACAAATACGGTCTTATTAGCGTCTACTCGTGCTGACGGACTCTTCACATAAGTGCTGTCATAAACATTCCATGGAATCACTTGTACTTCTTTTGGGCGATATCGGGGCTGATTGAGAGCGAAGTAGTATTTGCCACCATTACTGAAATCATGAGTACATGAGTTGAGCAGTTGTTTGACTTGTTTATCAGATTCAAATATTAAATATAAATATCCAGCTTTTTCTTTGTCTTGACTCGTTCTTGAAAGGCGAACATCTTTTCCCGGACGCAAGACATTGATTACACCATAACGAGAAAACGTTAGCTTAATGTCATGGTCAGACATTTCCCAGGGAACGCCTCCCAGAAACACTTTGCATGAATAGACAGGCGTTTTGTGAGTATTAATTGGCAAAACTCCACTCCAAGTATGTCTGGCGTCCGCATGTGAGGCAGCATTTCTGTGTGATTTTGCCATTTCTTCAACTCGATCAGAATTTGAAAAGTGATTGTTTTGCCAATTGTTGCGTTCATAATAAGCATTTCCATTATAAACCGGATACAAACTATTGTAATTCATTAATTGACGAACCGGTAAATGCAGGCCATTATATAAAGCCATTGGTGTTACACAAGGAGACGGATAATTAGAAAATACCGAACGTATTGGTGTTGAATGTGGAGTATTTTCCCAATGACTGCTTTGCATGTGAAGAGGTCTTTGAGGTGATTCTTGATTGTAGTGAGAAATGTCTTCAATCGGAGATTCTTTAAGCGATAGTCTTAAACGTTCATTCGGTGAGTCATCAGTCGAAGAGCGAATGTATTCCAATTGTGTGCTTCTTTTCAATGCATTTCCATTCGGAATATTAGGTTTTGCTGGAGTTGAGCAATTGGAGTAATCGAAAACTGGACTTTCATGTTGTCCTTCGAATGATGTGCCCGAACATATGCTCGAAGTGTCAGAAAAATCGTGTGAAAGTAGATTATTAGTGGATGTCGTCGATGGAAAAGTAGCCGATCGCTGACGAAACGGAAATAGTTTGAATCCATCGGAGGAATTACGTCTCAATCCAAAAAGTGCTCCTCTATCGATGTTGTCAGACATTTAACCCAATAAATATTTTCGTTAAAACAATTTAAAGATAACACTGCAATATAGTTGCGATCAATTTCTTAGAATAATCAAAGACTAAACCTGACTAAAAATTGCAGTTTAAAATTATTAATATATTTTATTAACTAAAAAATAAAATATAAATCATGTGTATGTTTATACACATTAACGTTATTTGAAAAGAAATATATTTTTACGCTTTCTTTTATGCCAACATTTATTAATACAAGTTTATAATAAATTGGGTTTCAAATTGATTAGAAGTAAGACAAAGATTAAAAAACAAATTTTCAAATATGAGTTTTCTTTAAAATTGACGAACAAAATGCTATTTTTAACAATTACCAAAACAACAATCTAAACAAATATACTGTCATTCAGTATAAAATACTGAAAAAGTACTCAGAATTTTTCGATAACTTATAAACTAATAGTTGAATCGATAGATTTGGTCACCGAATGAGTTCAAGTATTAAACTGTAGACAAATATCGTGAAATACAAACGACTTGAAAATAACACACAATTATTCATGAATTCAATTTTTGGTTTGAAACAGTTGATGAAAAGTCATTATTTCGGTGTCAAAAAATTCCGTATGACTAAAGAATATTCTCTTCAAAAACTTTCTCTTTAAAGTTATCGACAATAATTATTATTGAATTATAAAAGTGTAAAATTCAATAATTTGAATCTCTGTAGACATTTGTTTTGTTATCACGATATTTAATTTTGTTAAATATCAGTAAATCGTCATTTATCTGATTAGTATTAGGATTGTTTAGAGCAGTGAAATATTGAAATTAATTAAGTCAGGGATGGATAAAAAAATTGAATGGGAAACTAGAAGAACAATCAAATCTAATACAATGCTTGAACTTGTTTCCAACCTCAACATGAAAAGTATTGTAAAGAAAGTGATCAATTATTTCTAATACAGAGCACTTCGAGGCAAGTAATCGAAAAGAATTGACATTTGCCTCAAAGCAATGCATTTGCAAAAGTCTAGCATTTTGTTTGAGCAAAACTTTTTTATCACAAAATTGTCCGCAAAAATAAAATAACGTAAAAAATGGTCAATTATTGGAAGACTTACTCGTTATCACATTGATGTCGGGGACGTGCTCTGCAGTCAAGTCTACCAGCCATGCATTCTTTTCAAAACTTTCTCTCAACAGTTTTTTTCTCACAGCAGAACCACATAATCGGTAAATACCGACGAGATCTGAGCCTCTTTTCTCAATTTCTTCTACACATCGTTTCACAATTAATGGCACATTAAGGCCAGAATTTTCGCGATTAACAAGAGTTTCGAGATCAACACCAAACAAGGCATTAGTAGTTGTTGAATGTGGTCTTTGGAATGCAAGTTGAAGTTCTTTATGGCGTAGTTTAAGATATAGTGTACCTCTCGGTTCCATTTTAAGAGCTAAGCTGTGTGCAGGCGTTTCATTGAGTGATAGAGAAGCCAAATGTAAGATTCCTTTATAGCATAGTTTATGCCTAAAGGTTGGGTCCCAAGTGTATAACAAAAATGCGATCTCTTTTGTGTCAAATAAGTCTAATTCAAACACTTCATCCCAATCGAAACTATGTTCACCACTTCGAACAACAGTACGTGCTTTGTGTATACGATCGCATTCTATTACACAATAAACATCACGATAATGTTCTGCCGAATGGCCAGCACTTGCCCTTAGGCCACGACCTGCTAATAAATGCACATTTAATAAACCACTATATCCTTCACTTTGTATCCCAGTTTCAGGTTTTTCCGCCCGATACTTAAAAAACTCGCGCGGATTAAGGGATAACAGATGTAATCTTCCGTCTTCACTCGGCTTAACTGGTGTTGGGTTTGGTATCGATCCGCGTAAGTAATCAAATGAATTCGCTAGTAATGAAGCTTTGCTTAAAGAACGATTCGATTCTTCTCTACTCATTGGCAACAACGATGATGTTAACTGTGATGATGGGCTCTTACCTGTCATCACTGCGCGATTTGCATATAAATCAGCCAAAAGTGTACGCTTTTGTTCCTATTAAACAGTTTATCATTAATATAAACATATGTTTGAAGTTAACATTTATTATGAAGAAACAAGTTTTTATCAATCAATTATTGTTAACAAGATTTCTGATTCAAAGTTAAACTTACAGAACGAATAGTGTCGAGAAGACTTTCAGCCGAGTGAGCGATTTTGTTAATACTATTAGAACTGAGCGGAACCTGTTTTCCTTTTCTCACTGTCTCATAAATAGCCGAAGTCGAGGGCGCTCTTACTATCCATTGACGATATTCATTAGATGAATAATTATTTGGTGAAGAGGTTCGTCGTCCTAACAGTTAAGTAAATCTATTAAATCACACCATAACTAAAGCATATAATCTAATTACATACCTATTCTTCTGGATCGAGTGGCCGGTAATTCAGGAGCAGATACGGCGCCGTCACTGTCCTCATCGTATCCAAAGGGTTGTCTCTCGAATCTTACTGATTGCCTCTGTTGTTGTTGACCTCTTCGTGTGGGTGGTGTTCGTGTTGAGTAGCGATAATCGGAAGAGGAAGTGATAGGTCTCGTACGAGGTAATGAACTGCTCCTCATTTGGAATGAGTCTCTTGAGGACCCCCTAATCATTCGTGAATATGGGCCTAAACTTCTTTGTCTCAATAGATAATGAGATGGATTGGGAGAACTGCTCGCTTCAGTATCAGAAGCACTTCCATCTAAATAAGACCTTCGCCTCAAAATACTATTAATGGCTTGATTTGAAGCAGAATTTCTTAACTCATCGATTCGTCTTTGTTTTAAGTCTTGCATAGATACTAATCCTGGATATCCAGAAGGTGTTGGAGTACTTCCTCTGCTCAATGGCTTCATATATCTATCAAGAATGTCATCAGACATTGTGGGTGGTATTCCGTGATCACTCGCTGTTCGTAATAATCGAGCGTTTCTTCTTAATGATCCAGAAGTAGTTCCAGATCCGGCCGCAAACGCATAGTCTTCCCAATAGCGTTGTCTTCCAGAAGATGGAGGTCTATGAACAGAAGCACGAGTCACTTGTAATGAACCACTTCTTCGGGCAGAAGAGTGCGGAACATCTGACGAATAGCCAGAATAAAACTGATGGACCTGTTCTGCTAAGTTCTCAAGTGTTCGGGGATATTGTCTTTGCAATACATTTGGTTGTTGAGTAACAATACCGTACGGCCTATTGCGTGAAGTATTACTTCTTCGATCTGTCCATAAATCATCCCTCACCTGCATTGGATATGTGGGCGCCTGAGAGCGCATTCCAGTTCTCAAATGTGATGGTTGAGAATTATAATAAAGCGCCTGATCTTCTAAAGTACCCGAACGGGGAGGTAATTCTCTATAATGTTGTCCATCTAATGACACAGCCATTGCTGGTATGCCCTCATGTAAACCTTTTAATCTTGCGTGCATTAAATGTCCGTTTTCACTATCACGTTGACTATTAGACTCATCATATGGTTCGTCTTCGAGTTCAGTCTTAAGAACAACAACAGGAGGATCGCGATAATCGTTTGCCATTGATTTTCTGGCCATAATAGCCGACTGCGCGCCTGCATAAGTGCGCGAACGAATTGTGAGGACAAGTCTTCTGGGAATGGACATTATGATAACGACGTCATCCAATGACATGCGACGCACATCAACTAAATTCACAGCTAATATTTCGTCTCCAACTTTAAGGAGACCACTATTATAAACAGCACTTTCGAGAGCAATACGCGATATAAAGACTCCATCACTGCAACGATAACCGTCACCTTCGCGTATGTAAAGCCCTAATGTCTGTCCCGGCCTTTTAATTATTTCAACGAACTGTAGGCTATGGCCCACATCAGAAGCTGAGTTCCCATACCTTCGACTCGCTTCGATTCCAGCTCTTCCTAATGTTTGTGGATTAAGAAGTCTAATAACCATTTCTCCGCGTTTTTCCACTGACTCAAAATAGGCGGCAGTCGTGTCGTCGAAATCATTCTCTACGGCCTCTATTTGTCGGAATACTTCAGATGAAATGCCACTTACTTTACGAAAATCACTTTGGACTACCATTTCAGGCATACGTGATCTTAAGTTGAGTCTATCGTGTCCGCTATGATATCCACTTGGATTGTGTACAGCTCTTCTTAAATGTTGTGTACTTATAGGTTGTTGATGATGATGATGATGTGCGAGGCCTGAGTATGCACTTCCTTCACCAATTATTTGTTGGCGCTGCACATCTCGTGATTCCTTAGTTATCATTCAAGATAAACATAATGGTCAATACATTACAATAAGTATTATTTTAGTTACAATATTTGCATATATCTCACATTATATCTTAATCTATATAATATTTCTATATAAACGTCTGTTTAATCGATAAAAATTGATTATTATTTCAATTTAAAACTTAACGACTATTTTCATTTTTCTTTAGTTATAATTATTTTTGACCACTTATTGAAAGTTTTGAATAAGTGGTGAAACATTTTTGAATCAGAAACAGCAAAATAGTTTGGAAAATCGAATTCTTTATTTTAACTGAAGTTGAATAGATTTCTACAAAATTGAAATCAACTGGAAATATATCTATATATTGATGTAGAATATAGTTAAATAATAGACGATTAATAAATTCAAACCTTTTTACGTCCACAGCAAAGCATGTTTGAGACGAAGATGTGTTTGACCTTTTCTCGCAATAGTGTCAACGACGGAGGCGGCGGATATGGCGTGGAGTTCATGTGTGCAGAACTGGTCGCTGATTAAACGGATTGTGGTCTGACTGTTGAAGTGATAATCATAAATGAAATGATTCAGGCATTGCCTCGCCGGCACTCTTACCACCATTGCAACCATTACATATATTCATGACATCGTCACCTCCTATTCCCCACAATGGCAGTACTTCGCGGAGTTTGAGTCTGACGAAAGAGTTTCTCTCACATTGAAGAGAGAGATATGGGAAAAAAGCTTTTTTCACTCTCAACACTACGAATGAATAACATAGTTTTGGTGCAGAGGCACAACTCTAACTACAACACCAACGCTTATAATGGAATATAACTAAGATTATTGACTCTCTCAGGTTTACAATTGTATTTGTGTCACAAACGGTCAATTATAGCATTAAATATCAAATATGTTCAAAACATATATTACATTTATACAGGTATTACATTCAAAGTCTCTCAACTCAACTTACTGTACATAAGATTCAGTTTAATGTTTCCCTTAATTTGGATTTCTTTATCTTTTATATTATATAGTGTTGAATAAGCCCATGAGAAATGATAGAGAAATCAAAGATTAAATTAAAATCATTAGTTTGTCACTTATTCAGCATTTGCTGACTCTTCATTCAACTTAATTGGTTGAATTCAGAGTTAACTTCCTTTTATTGAATCTGAGTTAACGTTTTGCTATTCTTCTTATACTTATAATTAAGACAAATTTTTTGATAAGAGTTAACTGAATGATAACCCAATTTTTAGGCTCAATTATTTTATAGAGACAATAGACCCGATGTTATGAGAAGGCATTGAATAGCTATCGTTTCCTTTGTAGTAAATAAACTAATTCAAGCATATGAAACAATTGAGATCCTCTTATTTGATCCTTCAATAGAACATGAAATCCAAACTATGTGTAGTCTCTATGATGTATACTGTATATGAGATCAATAGATTTTAGCATCAATTGAAATAACTGTGCATTTGCTTCATAGGACAAACTCTATACGGATATCATATAGAATAATCTGATTATATTTTACATGAAACCAAGTCTACACATTTTTGTTGTTCAGTTTTTTTTAAACTGTTTAATACTATATTTTATTATAACATAATGTAAATGAATATTTTGTGCCAATTTAATATATTTAAGTAATTTTCATCAAAAGGATGTAATTTTAGATTAAACAAACATTTGTAAAATTATGAAATTAATGGTTACTATAGAAAGAAACGAATTTTGAGCTTTGAAGCAAAATAATAATTTAAGCTTAAGTTTATTGCAAACGATTAAAATTCAGTCAACTTTCTTTTGATTTCATAGATTGTCTTGAATTTTAGATTTTTTGTCTTTGATAAGTCTAATACAGACTAAGTTATTCTGAAGTTAATCTAAAATGCAAAATATTTATTCAAAACTAAGATAAAAACTCATTTGCAAATAGATATTTTTCTATGTTTAATGTGAGACAAATATATAAGTTTCTCATTACAACTCGAATAACGAGTTATCGCGTTTTTCTTGTTGAAAGGAGATTTTGAATGTTTTCAATTGCCATAAAAATGCAATTTTTGGTACAAAACAAATCTGATTTATTGTAAGCTTCGAATCAGAATCAAATTATAAGAAGATTTATAAAAGCTTTTCTTTCTGTTGTGATAAAAGTAATTTTGCGTTGGAATAAGAGTAGTGAAATTGAGTTTAAGTCCATTCGTCTGAATAGTAAATGTTAGTTTTGACCAAAATTATGAGTTTTCACAACAGTGGCAATATTTTCGATTTGAGTACTGTCTGATAATGGTCTGTATTGTCACAAGTCTTTTTCACTATTGCATCAATAAATCTATATTTAAATGAAATTCAACAAAAATGCATGTGAAGTGAAATGTCCTTCCTTTGAACTTTTATTCATTGTATAGAACATCAAAACAGAATTGAGTTTAGGTATTATTTTTTTTAATATTCACTGATTTGTGATTTCTCACAAAACTTTGTTGAAAATTAAAGATAATTAATATAAACATCTAAAAAACAAGTCCTAATTGAATAATATATTTAATCGGTTGACTTTTCACCTGTATATTGTTATTTCACTCAACTTATTTCGAAAGTTTAATTGAGCGCATGTATTGTACAGTCACGCCATGAAAAGCTTGCAGATTAACTTATTATTCATTCTGATAACGCTTATCTTTATTTGTTAATAATTCTGTAATATTCAATACAAATTTATTTAAATAGAATTATGACTCAACTCATGTTTTTCAATGATAACAGAGAAAGATAAGCGTTATCAGAATGAATCATAAGTTAATCTGCAAGCTTTTTACGGCGTAACTGTACAGTAAAACTTTATCAAAAGTTTATTATCAAATTTGAGTGTAAGCCTTGTTTAACAATATATTTGGTGAACAAACAAATGCTGTCCAATGAACATAAGAAATAATAACAGATTAGTAGAATTTTCAAATGATTAATTTCAATAAAGTTTGGATACGCTGTTGTTGACCATAAAGAGTCATAAGTATAATAGATTTTCATTTTCACTATAATTTTCATACAACTTAAACCTTTTCTTGATTAGTGGTTCTCACAGTTCGAATCAACAAAATTGCTTTCGAGAAATGTTTTAACCACAGAATTGATGATTTTTAGGACAAAGGAAAACACAATGCTTACGATAGAAAAATCAGTCTTTATTAATGTCAATATCAATATTGCTTCTGATATTGTTCCACAAATCAAATAATGAGAATAAGAGTTTTATCAGAACTTTATCAAAATTATTGGATTTGTTTCTGGTTTGAGTTCAATTCATCATAAATTCTGTCGGAACTAAAGTTTTTTTTAAAAATTTTATCTCAAATTTAGCGGAATTAGAAAACTGAGTCAAAACAACTTATGCTTTCTTCAGCTCTTCGTTGTCAGAATTGAAGCGTTTATGAGCTGATAAAAGATCTTTCAATGAAGAACATCATTATCATCTGACATGAATGAGTTTTTGTGTCAATAAAATTTATGGCAAAATATTAAAGACTGGGAAAAATAATGAGAATTTCAAAGAATCTGCGATTTATTGAGAAAAATTTGATGAACAATATCTTCAACAACACATAAATTAACTGAAAGTGAAGACTCCAACTAACTTATTATAGATAGTTTAATAATTAAGCAAAATGTGTCAATTTTGACATTTCTATTTTTATTTATATTTATTTCAATTTCTTGGATTTTATCAAAATTTTAATCACAAAAAGCTCTTCAATCTTATAAATTACAGTAACGAAAATTGATGCTTATTTTAGATTATTTTGTGAAGCATACAAAGTATAATTATGTTTTTATGCTCAAAATAAAGATTGAGTTTGAGATTTTAAAAATTCAATTACTGGTAATATTTGTGTGCATACAAAGTAATCAAATATTGTTCAAACATCTTCCAGAAATGATTTTTCTTGCTTTACATCTCAATTATTTCTATTTAAATTTCTTTACACAATTTGAATTAACAATAATTGAAATCTTCTATCAGTTCAAACATTTTTGCTATAAATAACATAAGTCCTGAGGATCATCTCATAGAAAAGTCTGGTTTATTTAATATATTTTTAAAAATAATTTTTATTCATTTAACAGACAATTAAATTCCTAATATTTAAAACAATCTTTTTTTATGTTTTTGTTTTAGTTTTGAAAATTTTGACGCAAATACACATACATTTGATTTCATGTAATATAGAAACCATAATTTTATTAAATTAATGAACATTAATTGTTTAAAAATGTTCACAAATTATAATTTTCTGTTAAGTCAGCAATTCTGCTCCAACTTGAAGATTATAACTTATTGTGTTTGGAACCAAATTCTTGAAAGATAGAAACTTCGTAAAACAGACCGAAATCTTTGTTTGATTGAAGAAAATCTATAAAAAGCAATGAACTTCAACATATTCTATCGTATTGGCATTGCTTATATTGTCAATATAATATATTATGGAGAGAATAATGCTATGCTTTTTCCAATGTTATTTTCAACTTTTAATGCATTTTATTATCCAAAAACATTGTGAAAGTTTAGCACATTGATCAATATAAGCACAATTTAAAGTACAACAAGAAAAATTTAACTTTTTTAAATTTATTGAGTTTTATCAATATTGTATTTTCTTTGTGAAAAATATATAAATTGTACAAATAAATCAAAATTGATTCTAATATACTTTAGATCATGAAATATACAAGTTTTGAAGAAGTCGACTTATTATTTAGGCTTTAATCTATTGTTACAGTACAATAATTTCTCATTTAAATGAAAAGCTTTTCATATTCGTGCTGTAAAGTCGAAGATAATTAAAACTTTGATCTTTAATTATTAAAAAAATCAATGTCTTGTTCATCTTACTAAAAGTTGATGAATCTATAAAGTGAATGATATTTAGATTTTGATAAGTTTAATTTTCAGAAAGGACATTATGATGGAATAGCCGAAAATCGCTTAGCATGGCAGCACTTCTCACTATGATTTTTTCTTAGCTTA
>JAQFXV010000274.1:0-27315 GCA_034694065.1 Camisia spinifer
ATTTATAGAAAAAAAATTGGAAAAGTAGCAAAAGTAAGAACTATAATAAGTTTGAAAGCAATGAATAAATCAAAGTTTATTGCAATAAATCAATTGAATATCGATTTAGACTTACATCAGACCATTCGGAATAAACCCAATTCAATCCCTTACAGCTTCCATTACAAGAGATATATTCATCAGGTTTGGGAACAATATGTTGACAATATTGGTCGTGTAATTCGTGATATTCTCCTGTATTGAGTTCTTGTGCACATGTGATAAGTCTTTTCATAGTTCCGATACCACAAGTAGAAGAGCATTCCCATTGTTTGACAATTTTCCAAATAAGTTGACAGTGCATATTACAAACTTGTGCTTTTGGTGTTGGTCTCGTTTCGCTCACACAATACGCTTCATCAACAGTTTTGGTGTTGTTCACAACAAAACATTGTGCGGTTAACATTTGTTCTCCATTACAAACAAGACTGCAATCACTCCATTTATCATTCATACGCCATTCATATTTATCATGTTCTAATGAAATCGCGTAGTGATAAGTAACTTCTGGTGATGACAAATTGCCGACACTTAACACCTTTCAATTTTGAGTTCCAACAATTTAGGAATTTTAAAATTCACTTTTTATTATAAATACCTCAATATATAGTTGACGAGTCAGTGGTTTACTTGAGTTAATTCTTTCTACAGCATCATTAGATCCACTGTATTCAATAGTTACTCCTCCGTATTGCATAAGCTTATGAAACATACTGACCACAAAATCACTATCAATCAAAGATCATATATTTCTTTATTTATTTTCATCTAACCATTCATTAGTTGTAGTTATTTTCAGTCTAATGTATAAATTTAAAAGCATTCAAACAATTCATGGATCTCTTTAGTGTAGTCTTTCAATAGAGTCACTGCTTAATGCAGTCCTCAAATACTTGAAGTCAACTTTTTTTTGCAAGTCTATCATTTATCTGAGAATTTGTCTTATTTATTAAGCAATTTTTCTCCTCATATTTATTGAATGGCATTAGAGTCAGAATAAATTCATTACTTTTGGAGGAAATATCCTCATTATCTGATAACAACTGCGAAATATTCAAACTTTATTGATTTAGTTTTCAAATATATTTATAAATATGCAAATCTTATAACCACAGAATAAACTGTAGAATGAAGTTATATAACTTATGCATAAAAAGTTCCGTTTTAATTCTCATCTCAAGGGCTTAAATATGCAAATGGTATGGATATATGTTTTTATTAAAGTTAATCTGAGAATAGATGAATACTTACAAACTGCATAAGCAAATAATTGGATGAATTAAATAAGTTTTATTTTGGATGAATGAAAACTAATCTAAAGAACTCGACTTGTTTTTGAAAAAATTTGTTGATTTTGTATAAATAGATAAATGGGCTTCAATTTGATTTAACATTAGTTGAGCTGCATTTGTCATTGAACTAACTTATTAAAACTATATTTGTTGAGGTTATAAGTTATCACATTCCTAATAAACCAATTCAAATATACAGTTTTGTTTGATTAAGTGATCATAACTTATGATTCATAAGATTTCAAATGAAGTCGATTTTTGAGTTATGAGCTTGAAATAGACACAACTTTAATGAATGATAATATACAAAAATATATTTTCTTATGGAATCGATTTATTTTCAATTTTGAAATTTTGTATAATCTCGACCTTCAAACTATGTTTTGCAGATCATTTGCATTAGATTTGTTACTATCACAAAAATATCCTAAATGGTTAGATATTCAGTATAACTTTGAAAATTAATTTCTTCAATAATGATAATATAATTGAGCCCTCAATATATTTTGATTTAGATGCTTGAACTAGTTTAAAATAAAATATGCAAAAAATAAAAACCTTAAAATCTTAAGAGAACAGTTGTTACAGTAGTGGAGTTCATAAACTAAGTTAAAGTTCGAATATCAAGGGATGAGTTCATATAAATGAAGCTGAGATATGGCTCTTTGAATCCTCAAAACCTCACTCAACTAAATTAGTAATAAACTATTTGAAAATTTATTCATCAAAAAGAAAAAAGGAAATACAACATTCAACTTTTTAGAGATTTAAGCCAAGAGTTAATCAAATTATTGATTTTTTGAAAATTTTACATAAAAATTGTAATAAAAATAGATAATAATTTTAGAGTGAAATAAAAATTCAGACTGAAGTTAATGAAAAATGTTACTCTATATGAGGTTCGAATTAAGACTTTTAACTAATAGTAGTTTTCTATCACGAAAAGCTCTGACTAAACATTGATCAGTTGTCTTAAAGTATTAGTTTGAAGAAAAAGATTGATTTTTTGTTTTATAGCACATCATGACAAGCGATCAACTTATAAAAAGATAGAATTACTCAATGCTTACTTTATATGCTATACGAGTGCTATGCATACAAGTAAGTGCTTCTGTAAGTGTATTAATTTGAGTATAAATTGTTTCATTTACGACCTGAGGTTATTTTCTGATTAGCAAACATACTGTCTTAAAATCTTAATAAAAACATATGGTAAACATTTATCTTTTTCCAATTTGAAAGATAATTACAGCAATGATTGGACACTAAAAATTGGAAAAATGCAATAAAATGCTAAATGCATTAATACTAGAATTAAGTTAAACAGCATTAGTGTGTTTTTCTAATAAAAATTATATAATTTATGTCAAGTGTGAGTTATTCTGAGTGTATATGTTATTGATAGTAAAATAGATTTGATTAAACGAGAAACAAAATTAAGCGATCCATTCATAAATTGATTGCTTTGAATGATTTGTTTTTGCTTTTAAATCGGATTTACGATCGTTTATATGAAAGTTTGATATATAAATAAATAGTTACCAACCCATTGAGTAAATAGCTTGTGTCGTGAGATCGTAAAGCCAAGTAATTGTCGTCAGTACTCGATGACCCGTATTGTCTGACATCAAGATTTGTGGCACCAATAGGAACAACTACAACAAGATTGTATCCATATTTGACTTGATGAAAGTGTCCAGAAATGATTTTACAGGTAGAGTTATCGCCGCCACACACTCCACAGCTGTCTGGTTTGACTTGACTGCCTAATATATGATCACAGCCTGCACTCTAAATCATTAAACCAGTGGAGGGGTTACTGATCATTGATTAGTTGTGATACTATATATATAATAAACTATGAAATTTTTGTTCCGTAATGCGATACTTACCATACACTTGCCGTTCACACAAATATCGTAGGAATCGGGTGCACACGGAGTGCCATCAATCACTTTTTGCTTCAATAAATAATAAGCTCCGGTTCCCATTACATTACAATATAATTTACAAGTGTCTGAACTAACAACTGAAAAATAAAAGATAACATCTTTAAAAACCAAAAATTTATATAAACTATAATGGAATTTCTTTTTTTGCGTTTTGGATGTCGTGTAACTTTTTCAATGACAATCAGCTTCTTATGTAAGTAATGCATGAATTCTTATCACGTCATACAAACAATTATCGAAGTTGTAGTAAGTCGTTAAGTAAAGCTACGATTGATGAATACAAAGAATCTAATGTAACACTAGTGAGAATACATTGATTTTGTATTCAATCAATGCCAAAATGAAACCGACAAACCGTAACTGACAAACAAAACCGTTACTTAAAACTTACTGCCTGTATAATGAGGAGTCCATTTGACGTTTGCGGGCAAACCATTGATGTTGAAAGTTTGACCATTAAATGCAACGCATTGTTCTTCACGGAAGTCAATTGTGGTCGAAGAACATTCATGAGTATTACAGGAACGATAACGAATACGGTGTCCAATACAGTATTTACCTCCAAATTGGGGTCTTTTGTAATTATAAAGTAATGATAGTATAAATGTAATCATAGGTTAAACAAATATAAATTTCTTAAACAGTTAAAGAGTATGGAAGTAATGCATACTTTGGTTGATCACATTCACGAATAGATCTTTGAATACCTCCACCACAATTGCGAGAGCATTGACTATAGCTATTCCATGGACCCCATTGACCATCAATTGGATGTGATTCTATTCTTTTAATAGAAACACACTCTCCCTGTTGGCACCATTTATTTTGAGCACAAGGCGTACCGTCAGCCCAAGGCATGTGTTGTGTACGACAACCGCCACCATCACTACTAATTGTACACCAAAGTCGCTTACATACGGGCATATACGGACATATTTTAGAAGATGGCCCGAAGACAAGTTCACACTGTAAATCCATGTCAAATAATTCTCCGGGTTGTCGTAATTCAGCAACAGTTGAACGTCCGATATGTGATCGAGACATCGCATCATTCAGGAGATTCTCTGACGGCTTGTCCAGCAAACAGTCACCATTCCCTCCACTCAACATTTAATTATCAAATTGCTTCAGATTAATGTATATTCACATTTGTCTGACATTTATTACAGAAAACATTATAATAAACATACTCAAGAAATTCAGTGATGTAATGACGTGAACACGAAGACCACGTCCAGGGATGGCTGTTATAGTCTAACATTCGAGCCATTATATGATGTCTTTGTCCTTCTTCACGAAATCGCATACATTTGTCATCGTCATCGTGTGGAATACTTAAACTAAAAGTATCAAAAGTATCAAATAAGTCAAGTGTATAAAGAAGTTATATTAAAAAAAGTTATAACAACTTGTAATAAAACTTAGTGACTGTTTTAGTAAATATTGGAGTTACTCTTCTATTATTATGTTTACTTTTATGAATAGCAATGAACACAAAGTGTCTGATAAATAAAAGTTATGAGCGTAAAAAGCAAAAAGAATTGAGTGCACTCACACATGTCCCAATTCATGTGCTATCGTGAAAGCGGCGCTCAAACCGTTATCTTCTATAACAGCACAACTGGCACTCGCGTCGCATATTTGTCCCGATTGTGCTAAACCTAAAGTATCGCATGTCTTCGGCATTCGGCACAGATCTTCACGAGTAAGTAAAATGGCAGTGTCGTGATGGTAGGGATGACTATCATTGTCGTGATTATGGATATGTTGCCACCGGCAGAAGTGGCGAAGAGTTTTTGATGCCGAGGCATAAATTAGATCTCTTCCCTAATATAGTAAATAATTGTTTGTGAAGTCATTGAATTTGTAATTTAATGCATATTTTGGATCATTTAAAGTGCATGTTCTGATAAAATCAAAGGACAACTAAAAGGAAAGGCAGGGATAGAACGCAGGCTCCAAAAAATATGCTTATTATACGCAAGTTTTAATGAGTTACGCCTTTAGTATAAGTGATTGCAATAAATAATGCATTTTACAAGAGACAGATTTTTACCTCTTCCTCATCCATTACTGTTAACTTGACGATTGCGATGTTAATAGCGTTTCCAATGCTCGCATCTCTATATATAAGCGCAACCTAAATGAATAGATAAAAAAAAGAGGAACTCTAATAATATAAAATAGCGATTGAAGAGAAGCGAAGAGTGAGAGAGAATCGCAAATAGTAGTAACCTTTTTCTCTTCCTAACAAATAAGACTAAGACTGAATTTAGACAGAGATAGTTATTTGTTCCCTGAGCTAAAGCTAAACTTAATGGAGTTCTAAGTATTATAAGAAATAAAACGTCAAACTTCTAAGAGTTAAAGACACAATAATTTGCAATATTTTTCAACATACTTAACAATATTCTTTTTATTGTATGGAGAAGTAGAATAAAGAAACTTTTGAAAGAATATAGCATTTCATTGTTTAAGTTCATAGTATCTCATTTATGTTCAAACAAAGACTTGTGCAATAATGCTATAGACACTAAATCCTAAGAGAGAAAAAATGCTGGTTTTATGGAAGCCTTAAAGCGCATCTAAATCCTAAATGTTTGAAAATGCTATTACTGTAAGACAGTATCGCTAAATATTATCTCTAAAACTGAGTCTCTTTTCATTTCGGAATCTTTTTCTTACGGTTTTAGAAATAAAACAAATTCATGCTCAGCAGCGGAACCATTAATGTCATTGAATGAAAATAATATGTCATTAGAACTCATTTCTTAAGTTTGTTAATACTCTGCAGACAGTTATCAATTGGCGGCTTTCTCTCTCACCGGTAATTATTTGCATGAATATAACTTACTGTTGCCATTAATGTTAGAATATAATGGCGAAGATTATCACCGTGATAGTATGCCATCTTTGAATCTGCGACAACCATTATTTCAATGTGTCGTTCGTGAGAATACGAGCGTTTCATTCTTTTAAAATTGTTTGCCATTAAATTTTTGGCGCGTATATGAAAATTATTATCAGATGAATTATTATCTGTTATTCAATGTAAAAATTTATAATTAAATTTTGAAAATACACTGTTTGAGGTCACGAAAGATTTGATTTGTGCAATAGTAGTAAACTTGTTCACACTCAGAATTATGGGACAACTAATTATAGTATCATAATTCACCAGATGCTCAATTTTTTCTTCCTTTGTGGCTTTAGTTAACTTTTGCGCGGCTTTGCCTTTAGTTTTAGTTACAAATACACTAAAATAAACTGTGAATTGATTCCTCAGACAGACAAGAATATGATATTAAGTATTATATGTCATGCGATTATTCAATTTTTTCTGTGTGCAAAGTATTTGATTCAAATGTAAGAGATTCTATAAAATTAAATTTACAGTACAAGGATTGCAATAAACCTATTTCAAAAAAACGATTAAAAAGTTTTTTATTTGAGTATAATTTTGTTTAATGCTGTTTAAAAAACTTAATGGTTTTGCATAATAGTAAAGCTATATCCGAGAACTTTATTAGAATTAATAATAAAACTTTTTTCATGACCGGTGGTCGTAATGAAGAAAAAGGTAATACTTTATATGAGAAAAAGGCATTGATGTGATAAAAAGCAATAAAATTGATAGTAAAGTTTCTAATATGACATTTCATGGCAACTCTGACGTCAACTATTCTACTTCTAATCCTTGTAACTCTACAAAAACTACTGTATTTATCAAATTGACAATGAAAATAAATTGAGCATTGAATATAAATAATTCACGACTATCTTATGAATTGCATCAATTTAGATGAAAATTAATTTGAAAAATTCCTTAAATCATAATCTTATACATTTTAGAAACAATTTGATAGCTCTCGTGCTCAGTACTCATACCCTAAATTTTTGTTTTATTATTGAAAAGCTTATCATTCAAATACAAGGACAGTGGGAGGAATAATATTAGGTTAATAATCATTCAACAAACACGTTAAACAAAATTAAAAACTAATGATGGATTCAAGTTTTCTCCCTTTCATGTGAAGATCTTGATCTCAGCTATCAATAACTCAAAAACTAAGCGATTTCAATAGTATTTTACTGAAAATAAAATATCTTAAAAGACTATAACCTCAATAGATTTGATAGGTTTTTAGTGAAAATATTTTGCAATATTATAAATATAATAAAATAATATTTAAATGATAATAAATAATATGGAAGCAGATAATTTAGTGGCTGTAGACTCTCATTGAGTTAAGACTGATATTAGACACATACTGTACACACACATTAAGATATTAAAAGAAATGCTGAGCTATCAAACACGGAAGGGAGCAGTGAAACAGTGAAACATTGGTATTCTTGTCATAGTTATAGTAAAGAGTTATATTGGAAGCGATGCACCGTTTGAGACAAGTCAGCACTAAGTCGTAAGCGAAAAGAGATGAGAGCCCTGTTTCATATCATGTAAGACTCTTTTAATGATTGTCTGTCGTTAGAAGGCATGTTTGGGGTAAAAATGAAAAGCCGCCCAAACTCTGTTTACATTAGGCCGAAAAATTGCTTTAACTTATAAATACGTGTATTCTTACGTATATGTAGTGCAGACGTGTGCTTAGATATGCAAACTTAGTCAACTAATTGCCTCAACACAGCTACTAATTCAAGAGTTACTCCAGCTTTACTTATATTATACTAATTTATACCAGACCCTAATCTTTATTGTAGTTTTATCTTTGCTTAACTTTTTCAATAGGTAATAATTTACAATTTAGAACCAAAAACAAAAAGCATTAATTATCAAGTGATTAAATAGTTGAGCAAATAATGAACTTTTTAATTAGAGGCTCTCAGTATGGGATCGCAGACAAGAGAAAGAGAATATAAATAAGATTTGAACAGACTATGCCCTGTCTTTCGAAACACTATATTGAGTAGTGTTATATAATTTGATAATAAACCAAATATGTTCAGAGGTTAACAAATTATTCAAAGACCTAATAAGTCTGAAAATTGTTGGTTTTTTACATTATATCATTTAATTTAAAGGTTCTTACCCTTAGTCTCGCAATTGCTTTCACTCTTAGTTTGAGTTTGAGTTGATTCAAGCATTTCATACAAGACATGCAAACAGCCATCAATAATGATAGTGTTTCGTGAATGCGTTTGTTTTTCATTAATGTTCTTCTCATAGCAATACTCTACTGGTTCCAGAAGAAAATCACCCCAAATTGGCGAATAAATTAAGCCATGCTGCAAATAAACATAACTTATTATATGCATATATTATATAACAAACTTATATCTTATATATTATAGTATAAGTGTGTGTGTATTTATATCATCGGATTGATGTGTTTTACTTCTATGCCAAGTGTTTGTTGTGCATAAGCTCTGTCTCTACTCTCTTATAGATATAAAGAAAAACAATTTAAACTTATATATCATATAAATTAAAATAAACTTTTAAACTCGCCAATTGAGAGCTAATTCATAATACATTTTCAATTTTTATATAATGCGATCCATCATTTCGAAAACTTTATTTTTTCTTCTTATTTAGACTTCAAGGAAAATCTTGAATTACTTTGAAAAATACTATTTTTTTAACTGAATAATCAATTAAAAAAATTGTAGATAATGTATTAGCGGTTGTTTTTAAAGAAATAAATAATAAGATCAGAGGTGTATTAGAACTTTCATTCAAAGAGAGTGGGCTTTAATGCTATTAATTATTAGTAAACTTTTCAATCCATTTGAATTGAATCAAAGAGTAAATGAGTGAAAATCTAGAATAAAACCAGTTAAACGTCCCACAAGTCATACTGACTCGTCAGTAAAATTTGATTAATGAAAATAAATCAAAATTTTTAATGTCTCTTTAATGGTCACTTATAAGTTATGTATATGCATGTTATCTATTTATGTTGATGACACATCGCCTTCGGGTCACTTACATGACATCCTTTTAATTTATATCAATTAAAGCAAAACTTCTTTTAACGCATTGAATAATTAAGTAATAACTCGAGCGGTCAAATTTTCTCAAAGATTCAATATTTTACTTATTTTTTACCTTAATTTAGAAGTCTATAAAAGTGAATTGAACAAGAAGAAGAAGAACGGAATAGTTTGTGTCGAGGGAAAGATCACTTAAGTTTCATTTGTTTCTCTGCCTCATGAGTGAAGCCCAGAGGCACTAAACTTTTTCTTCCCTTTGAAAAAAGGAGCCCTCAATCACGAACTTTTTTCCGAAATTAACAGTGTGTGAGTGCATGAATGCCTCCCTTAGGGTTAGAGAGTTCATAGTTTTGTCATTTCAAGGAAAATTTCTCTAATCCTCAAACTTTTTTATATCAATAATATTGTATTTTTGTTTAAATGACTCTTTTTCAGAGTCGAGATGTCGTAATGCTTGATATCTCGCTTTTGACGAGGAATAAGATTTATCTTCACTAATACAGTGCTTTAATTCAAATATCGAATTAAATAACTTTTCTTTAATCTGAATTTTTGGTTCCGTGATTCTCATGGAAAATCTGTATATTATCTGCAATTCATTATTTACATAACTAATCAAAATTTCTTGTTTAATAAATATTTTTATTTATTGATACATTCAGTTCAAAAAGTAAATAAGTTGAAGAAATTTTGGAAATTTAATGATTTTGATGTTCTTCCACTATATCTTTATGGTGACTTAAACCATAACTATAATTATGGCAAATCTTAACCATAAAAAAGTGAATTTAATTCTGAAAAGCACATAAAAAGAGGCGCAATGCTGTCTCAATGCTTTGATTGTATGCCAACAAGTTGTAGAAAAGGTGAAAACGGTGTCACTCTAGAGGTGGATAATAATCACATTCTTGTGATTCAATACAAGCATTAATATTTATTTTCTAGATTCTCAGATTCATAGTCCTTATTGTCAGATAATGACTAATATAATGACAGCCGTTGCCAATTAGATTATGACAACTTAAAGAGGTCAACAGTTAACCCAACAACAAATTTTGCTCACACTTCGAAAACATCATCTATTTTCTAGTTTTCTCTTCCGAAGTGAATAAATAAGTTGTGAAATATTTACAGGAAGAGAAACTTCAAACAAACTTCAATTTAAACCCATTCAAACTTGTGAGGCGTAGAAATTATTAATTTTAAATTATGTTTAGTTTATTCTAAGGAATTGTAAATTTATTTAATATTGTTTTTTTAAAACCAATAAAGTTTTTTTAAATTTAAAAATAAAATGACATGAATTTGAATGACCACAAACTGTGTTAAGACTTACCAGAACTCCTTTGTAGCACATATTCATCACAACTCTTGACTGAGAATCACCAAAAAGTGCGCCCGAATAATAGCATTCCTCTTGTGAGGAATCGTTAAGATTAGAGTTTGTTGTATTAAATGGTAAATAATGTGAACTCGAATCACCATTTGTATAAAGTGTTGCGAAATGCGGTGAAATAAATGACATGTCTTTAGACAGTGCAAACAGGAATGTTGTCTTATTGAATGCATCAAATTTGACTGAAACTGAGATATCATTTGAATCTCTTTGATTACCGGTCTTTTGTCCATCAGTGATGATAATTGTTGGCCTCGTAATTGTATATCTTTTCGGTGAAATACTTTTATGTGATGAACCTTTAAAGTAAGCGATGAAAAGAGTTGGTGAAGAAGCAGATTTTGAATAAGTATATGAGAAATATATGAAAGATTACGATTTAAGAAGTAGGAAAACATTTAGCTTAGCGGGTAATCGTTTATTTATGTATACGATTCAACTTCAGAAACAGAGATTGTTGAGCATATGGATTCAAAATATGCATACAAGGAATAGGAACGAGATATTCTAGTATTTAAATACGCGTTACAACAGTTACTACAGTATAGCCATAACTACTACTACACAAAAATTTATGTTAAGTTAAAGCCTAAACTTTGCGGTTATTGGAGTAAATGATATCAAAATGCATGCATAACTTGATGCCAAATTCAAAAATGGGAAGCATTTTACGATTGTATAACTAACTGTTATAACAGTTGCGCTTGTGATAGAAATAGAGAAAACCGAGAGACAGGAAGACAGACATGCATTTGAAGTTTAATACGGTTCATATGCTTCAATCATAATTTTGTTATGCTTTTAAAATGATATATACATTAAGTAAATAGATATGATGAAAAGATAGTATAGCAAAATATACCAACAGATAATTCATTGCGGTTTATGTTTATCAAAACTTTGTCTAAAGACAAGTAAAGGGTCAACACATAAAGAGACTAATAGTAAAGCTACCGATAAATTCAATTAAACTTAACATTTAATTGAAATAAATTAGCAAAATTTGATTGAATGAGTGAATTTTCCCGCTTAAAAAGATACTACTATTGATAGTGTATATGATAAAAAACTTATTTTGCACTTTAAAGGTTTTGATGCAATGAACTGTATAAATAGAAAAGAGAGAGAAATTGAAGCTTATGTTATGCAATGTTATGCTTTCCATTATAGATTCACTTAAAATACTATTTGCCAGTTTAGGGTCAAAGAACGTCTCACTCAAATTACAAACGAGACGATTCAAACATTGACTAAAAGAGTTAATGCATTAAAAAGTAAAGCACTAACATTGAGTTTTTAGGAAAATCAACACACTATCAACCATTAAAGCAGCATTAATGCTGCATTAAATCCCATTTTTCGCACCATATCATATTAATCGCACCAAAACATCTGATTATCTCTATTTCCGTAATATTTTAAAAGGCAGCCCAACACATGTGCCATAAAAAAGTTTTATATTGATTATCAAGTCTTACCTATTGGACGAAATGGACCCAATTTTGATGCATTTGTACTTAAACTAGAATTAATTTGAATTGATGCGATGATCAAAGCTATAGTGATTGCATTAATGAGAATGGAGTGTCTGGTCGTATCACTCCATTGGTGATGAAAAATGTGCATTATGTCAATGCATGCATCAATGCTAAGACAATATCAATTGGAGCACAATCATCATCCAAACTGACGGAAACACCGATTTTTAACTAGTTATATAACTATTCATTTAATAAACTTTATGTCATCTCAAGAGATTTCATTTTTGAAAACCATTGTTTCGACTATAATAACAATTGATTTACGTCAACAAATCAGAAGTTCAAATAGAAATATGCTTTGGTATCAAATAACAGACATATTATACATATTTCACAATTGAATTGAAGATAAGATTTATAATCGAATAAATGGAATCGGCATTTATTGCAAATGTTAACTAATAAGAACACAGATCACTAGAAGTTGATTACAGTTATACACTTTGCAGCCGAATGACAACATTTTTACAATTTTCACAATGTTCAAGTGGGATATCAATCAGAGAAGAACAACTCTTATTCGTATTCAATCTTATGGCAAATAACGCAATGTCTTAAACTTCCGATTCAAGCATCTCTCAAATCTTTCTTACTCTCAACATTCAATATCTCATCTCGAATCGAACTCTGCTCTCGAATCTCTATTACTATCATCTTTATTACTCTCATTCTATTTCTCTCTCGCGTTTCTCTTCATACAGTACTCAAACTCAGGTTCTTTCTCTCTGTCTCTCTATCTCTCTCTTCTAACTTTCAATAGACAAACTCTACTCAACTTTTCTCTTTCAAGGCAAACGGCCTTAACAAAGATTCTTATGCACACTTACACTCAGTCTCGCTCAACATTTATATTCAGTTATATTTAGCTTCCAGTTTTCACAATATGATACATACAGAGACATCTTTCGTTTTAACAAAACACTAAAAAGTTTTTCAAAAATTCATAACTTTCATCAAACTTTTTCAAGCTTTTTATTATGCCTCAAATCGAGTATTGTTTTGAGTTCGTGTTATTTAATCATTTGTTAAAAAAGCTCTTTTATTACAATATATAATCAGTTGATTTGTTGAACAAGAGTATGGATTTGCTCGAAAACTTTCGGAGTTATCCATAAAATCTTATCTTCATTGAATGAAAATTTAAAAATAAAATTATTCAATTTGACAAAACTATTCAATAAGTGAGTTAATCGAATTTCAACAATTTACAAAAATTATCACAATTTAGTCTAAAAAATGTCAGTTCATGTAAAATAAACTAATGCTTTATTTGATAGACTTTTGATGAAAAATTTTGATGAATGGTATTATTTTATTGAATAACTATAATTAAAGACATAAATTCTTGAATGAGTGCTCAACTGGTTTTGAAAGTCTTGAGAACTTATAAAAAAACAGTTTCAAACTGAAAGACACGGATGAGAAACCCGAGTCTGAGCTGAAAATAGAAAAGATGTTCTTAAAAAGCATTTATAATAAAAATTTGTTCCCATCTATTATGAAATAAAGTTTGACAGAACTTTGAGATCTAGCCGTATGAGTGAAAAATATATGTCTTCTGAAGACTACCAAATAAGTGAAGTTTTATTGAGCTGAATATGTGAAAAATGAAGTATTTAGACAACAATTATTATATTTTGGCAAAATGCTCGAGCAGTGGTTACTCAGGCTTATCATATGAAGAATATTTCGAATACCAGTCTTTAGAAATCAGGATTAATAGAGATTTGACTTTTTTCAACACAAAAAACAGATGATTAAAAATAAAGTGTACGGTAATTAAAAACAGAAATAAATTGTTCGTTGATCTTAAAGAGAGATAAATTAGAAACTGTATTACATTTTGTAATGAATTTTGTAATAGTTTGCGTAAATTTTTTTATCACATAATTTCATTCAAAAAAATCATCTTTGATTCAAACTAGAGATAAACTTCTCAATTACAGCACAATTTCAGATTTCATTGCTTTGGATAAAATGTTACAAAACTTATATATTGAGAAAATAGAACTCCAAGAGTTTTGCCAAAAATTTTTGAAATCTCTTAAATCATTGAATTATGAATTTTTAGTAATTTATTCAAATTGTATTAAAAGAATATTTGAATCCCTTTTCGGCAGAACTTTTACGCATTGATTGAATTTCAATGTTTAAGAATTTGAAACCTTAAATGCAATTGAAATCTAACTTAAATAAAAAGGAAATTAAATTCAATTTCGTGACCATCAAAAGTGATATTTTATGGTTTGATTGTGTAAAACATTGATTTACATTCTTCTTCACAGCGAGTTATGATTTTTAAGTTTCAGAGATGAGCTGAAGCATAATTTTGAGACATTAATATGCGAAACAATTTTCGTGCTATTTTTGAAATGCTTGGAATAACTCAAATGTTAATTCAATGTTAAGTTCATGAATTCATAATGATCAACAGGTAGTTGTATTTCGTTTATTAAATAAAGTAACTTTTCAAATTAGATGCGATCTTAAAGGTTGGCTTCAGTTTTAAATCTATAGTATTTGTGCAGTTTGTTTGGTTTTCTATCATATCTATTGGTATAAGTCATTAAATTCATTCAATGACCTCTTCAGGGTATTATTTTCAAAATTAAATCTAAATGTTTTACAGAAATGGCCTCAATAACTAATGTAAATAATTTATTTAAAGTGCTTTTACTTTAAAATCAATTCAAAAAATCTGGGATCAAATTAATCTCTAATAAGTATTTGAGGTTTTTTGAAGAGTTTGAGAGTAATAATAATAATAATAATAATAATTGTTAGCCTTAATAGTATTACTGACTCGTAGCCTATTATACACTGACCGCAAATTGTATTCAATACACAATGTATTAGTCAAGACTTGGTATGCAATCAGTCTTTTATCAATAGTTTTGAGGCAAAACCCGATAAACTGAGAGCTCAGGGTTTAGGGTTTAGACCCCTATGTTTTGGGGGAATATATTGAACAAAACTGAGTGGAAATATACGTCACATACAGTATGAATTGCTTTGTTTGATGAGTTCTTATAAGTTATACGTATTATAGAGAGCATAGTGTGTACTGTATATACGTATAGAAGATCTGAGCCTTATTTACCACTTACTTATACTGTATTTACTATTTAGTTGTCAGTCAGCTTTTCGCAAGCATTTTATATGTATTAAGCTTTAAAAGATATGCAGCACTAGTGCTAAAGTGAATGCCAGAGTTCTCTATAAGTCTGTCTGTGTATGCATTGAAGTGCACTTATTTCAGAAACAAGACAATCGTCACAATCAGAGATCAAAACTAAGTAAATGAGTCACACTTGACCTCAATTTGTTATTTGTGACCTCTAATCAACACATCTCTTAAAGTCTGTTAAACCAAAAAATAGTTAAATTATACTCTATTTTTGAAATGAAGTGAACTCACCGTCGATTTGGGATCCTATTCATTGTTTGGCTCAACACTTATTCAACACTAAAACCAATGCATTTCTATTGTTGTCTTATTTATTAATACAATTCATTTCCATTTAATCATTATTTCTAATTAAATAACATCTTAATAATGACTTTATTTTGTTCATTAACTTAATTAATAAAATGAGATGAGATTTATTCATAAGTCAAATAATAATTTAATGATTAAAATATTGTTTTCAATATTATTGTTAATAAATTTAATAAAAAATAGTAAATCCGTAATAAATGGCTCTCAAATACTGTCAAACACTCAACAGAATTACATCACAGCTACTGATCGACCACAACATTACTGTTAGTATTACTTAAATTTATATTATTTTTAATTTAAATATAATTATCCATATTTTACACAACTTTTAAAAATATTTATTCATTATTATATTAACTCAAAACTTGATTTTTAACCAAAAACTCGACTCTATTTTTCATTTGTGTCAACAGTTATGCAAACATTGCATTGAACTTGAGTTTAGTGTCAAAAATATATATATTTACAGTATTTAAAGTTTAGTCAATATATTGAACAATTGATAGGCATTTCATTACTTTTATTTTAATTAAGTTTATCATTATTTTTGTTTTTTGTTTCTTTCTTCATATTTTAATAAGACTTTAAATTGAATAATATTTGCATTAATTCAATGTTATGTTTGTAATAATGATTATCATTAATAATATATTAGAATATTTGGAATAAATGCCAACTTTTCAATCATTATAAATAGTTTTCGACAATTATTTTGATTGATTCACAATATTTTCTTAATTAAATTATTATTTTTGATATGAACTCAAACAACGAATAAAGCATTAATTATTAAAAACTATTGCTATTTCAAGAATGTATTCAATCATCAGATCATAAAGTATTGAAAACTTAGTGCTAATTAAGTTTTTTGAACTTTTCTTGAACTTGAGCTAAAAATAAGTCAAGTTTTGTGCATTTCATCTAATTTTATAACTTCTCTTTAATTCAATATTCAATTCTTTCTTTCATTGTTTGCTAATTAAAAGTCTTTGACTTACGTGTCATTTGTTTGGATTTCTTATCAAAGTTTTATGTATTGATAAATTTCTATAATTATCGCAATTAATGAGTAATCAAAATATCAGTATTTGATAAAACATTTCTTATGAATCGCAAAATCGCTGATTAATGGCATTAGTTTTCAATTAATTAAAAGCATATTTTAATAAGTAATTCAATAACTTTATCGTAAGGTTAGTAACAAAATGAAAACAATCTGAATGTGATTCTCATCACATATTCATTAGTTTTATTATTTATATAAGAGTTATGTCAATATCGGAGATAATCTTTATAAACATTGAACTAAAGCTAAACATAATTTGTTATACTATATGAAAGTTGTTCAAAGTTCAAAAAGTTGATGAAAAAGAAGAGCAAACTTTTGTAATAAGTTTTATTAAATTAAAGTTGAATTAAAATTGATAATAATGTAATGTAATTGAATGTTATAATAGACTTCTGTGGTTTGCCTCCAAGTATTCCTAACGCACAGTCGAATCTAATGAGAAATCAAAAACACAATGTCTTCAAAATTGGCGAAATCGCATCCTATTCTTGCGATTTGGGTTTCACTAAAAAGTCAGGCAAAGAACAAACTCAATGTCTCGGACGTGAAGAACAAAGTAGTCCGCGATGGGAACCATTGGATCTCATCTGTGAAAGTATGTGCTTTGACTTCAAATTTTCATATTATATTATTATAATTCATAAATGAAAAGTTATTGTTATTAATGAATTACACCGGAAACCAATTCTTTGAGTTTATAACTTGAATGCATTTACGGTATAAACTATTATACAATATATTATATTAAAGCTCTATTTGAGTTGAGAGATGATAATGACCTCTGCATTACATTGACTACTTTGTTATGATTAATTTTTGTGTTCGTAATGCATTAGTTGTGAAATGTAGTGATCCTGGATTTGTTGGTAATGCCACGCGAAAAGGGAATGCAAATTGGCTCGAATACAACACTAATGTTATTTACGAATGTTTTCCCGGATTTCGTATGATTGGAGTCCCATTTCTAACCTGTAAAGCAGATGGAAAGTGGAATCGACAGAAGCCTTCGTGTCAAAGTTGGTCTTAATTCCTATTATTGCTTACTATAGTTGATTATAGTTTTGTTTTTATTATAATTCACCCAAATTATTAAGATCTCATTTTATTAATAATCGCTCTAATTATTCGCCTTATATTTTTATGCTTATAATCATTTCTAAATCTGAACTCATTATGAAAGACAACATTTTATTAATAAGCTATTGTTTTACTACTTATTTAGTGAAACGATGTCCTGAACTGAATAATTTGGAAAACGGGCGTATAATTTATAGTGATTTAGAGCGAAAAACTGATAGCAAACTTGAATACGTCTGTAATCCAGGATTCAAATTGAATATAAATAAAGAAATAATTCGTTACTGTAGACAAGACGACACTTGGAGTACTTTACAAGATATTAACGTAACATTCCTTCAATGCCTTGTTGTCAAGTGTGAGACACCAATTAGGCCTCACATAGGTCTTCGTCTTTTACCTTCCCGTCCAAAAAGTGGATCTTTTTTCAAACCGGGAGATGTTATTATTTTTGCCTGCGATACAAGTGAAAGAACTAAAGCTTCTGCAAAATGTTTAGCAGATGGCAGTTGGTCTCGAGGGCCTCCACATTGTCCCGAAAAAATTACTACATGTGCAGCAATTGTTGATTTTGCTCATGGTTTCTATAATGTGACCAATTCTTCAGCTAAAGACTATTCTACACATAAAGTGAGCACAAGAGTAGTATTCTATTGTGAGCAGAATTACATACTCGACGGCTCGACAACGCTATTATGTTTATCTTCTGGTAAATGGAATGCTAGTATTCCTAAATGTGCTTTTAATGATTCTCTACATCAGTCACAATCATCACAATTAACTATTTTAATAACATCTATAGCTATATTAGTAATAATAGTGTTTTTAATAAGTTGTATATTAATATGTCGGTGGCGTTCACAACAATTACAACGCCGTCGTTGGCAGCAATACTTTGGTCACTATAATCATAGACAAAGTAAAACTAATATTATGCTCAATACAAATGAAATGAAATGTTTCAGACAAACTCCACCCAAACCAACAGTTCCTGTCACTGATTTATGATATGCTTTATTTGTATTTCTAATTACATTCAAATTCATCCCAAAATATTTTGTATATAATTATATTTTGTACACATTGTTCATAAATATATCTAAATATACATATTTATATACATAAAGGCATTTAATCTCTCCAAGTCTTTAAGACCAACAAAAAAGCTCTCAACTTTGTTATACTTAAGTTTTAAAATTTTTGAACAGATGTTTAGTTCATAAACTTTTAAATTATGACTATTATAAAGGATTTACAATTCTTGTTATACTGTTTATACTTATCATTATTACAATTTTCAAATTAAACTTCATTTATTTAAACAAATCATTCGAATTCTGGTTAAATATTTTCTTTATCAAAGAATTTCAAATTATTTTTCAAAGAATTCAATTATAGCTAAAAATAAAATTTGGATTTTATTACATTTAAAGCTGAACTACTATTCATTATTATTTATTTGTCATTTTATTATTAAAACTTTTATTCCTTAAAGTATTATTCATTTGTGTATAATTTGCATTCACTTTCAAATAAAAAGTTATTTAGTTATTAATTATACATCACTTTTGTTTCGTTTTATGCTTTAAAAAGTTTTCCTATTCAAGTAAAAGTTTGCGATCATTTGAATAGAAAAAGAGAGTTGTATTCAAAACATGCTAACGTTGTATTCAAATTATAAAATGTTGTGAATAATCACTCAATTATTCTAAAATATCTTACTATTAAATATAGTATAATTCGAGAGTTTAGCAAAACTTTAGAATTATAAAGTTTTGCTAATTATAGCAATTATTACTTAAGCGAAAATGAATTTAGTTTTAAAAGCACTCAATCAGAATGCCATTAAAAACAATAGAAAGCAAATATTTTACTCAATTATTTAAATAGTATTCAAATGTATTTTACGTGACTTAACAATCATTTATACAATTTCTTTCAAATCTTTACACTTTTACAAAACAATCGTTACTTAAATTGTCTTAAACTCTATCGTGAAATGCCTTTAGAGAATGGCATTCAATTCAATACTATTTATATTGAGACAACTTTTGCTAAACTTAACTTTGTTATTATCTAACTCTGAAATACACTTAAATTGAAGCAAAAATGCATTCAATTGAATGATAATTGAAATAAATAACAAATTGAACAGAAAAATAAATTTAAATCGTTTTTATTCTCAAATCGAAACGAATAATAGTTTTACAAAATGTATTGTTCAGACATATAATTAGTCATACAATTACTTAAGAGGTATGAATCGACTCGAATGTGTGGCACCAATTCCTGGTCGCCCGTGTTTTACGGGTTTATAAGTTATAGAAAACTCTCCCAAATAATGGCTAATCATCTCAGGCTTGATCTCTACCTGATTGAAAGTTTTGCCATTATATATACCAACAACAGATCCAACCATTTCAGGCATAATAATCATATCTCTTAAATGTGTTTTAACCACTTCAGGCTTTTCAAGAGGTCCCGTCTCTTTCTTCGCTTTTCGCAATTTCTTCATTAAAGCCATTGGTTTACGCTTTAGTCCACGCGATAAACGTCTTCTTACTCTACACGGAAACATTTCCATCAATTCTTGATTACTTTTATCGAGTAATTGATCCAAATCAACACCTCTATAGGTGTACTTTTTGAAGGTACGCTTCTTAGGCAGTTGTGTTTGTTCCTCTTCCATGGTTTATGTTAAGAAAAAAGGAAAAGGAAATGCTTATCATCTCAAAACACGACAAACACTCGCTTTATAATTAAATGATACAATAAATAACGTCTCAGTTTTATTATTTTCAAATATTTTATTGCAAACAAAATTAATTCTAATTTTTTTAATTAATTGAACACTTTCTATATAATGAAATAAATTTAAATCGAATAAATTTTTTAAATTATTTCTGGAAATAATTTTCATCACATTTAAAAATTTATTTAACTTTTTATTTACTTAATTCAAAATTTGTTCGTTGTTTATGTGAATAAATAAATTTAAAGTTAAAATGCTTATTAACGTGCCTTCATACGTATCAGACTGAGGTCCCACTAGTTGCTATGGCACCGACGCGCCGTTGCTATGGCGGTGTTAAGTATTAGCATTACTTTTTGTGTATTTTGAATGGGAGTGAGAGTAGTCAGATGTAGACCCCTCTCTTGATAATGCATACGAACTAATATGTATATGTCTAGTCTTATATGTATAAAGGGTAACCTATAGGGTGATTGAGGGTCGCGTTAACCAATGTTTACTGCATTTATAGCTTTACTGTAATTAATGTACGGATACCTCAATGTTTTCATGTCTTTTTTAAAGTTGGTTTCAAATTGATAACAATATTGAATAATTTTAAAAAATTTGTATCAATAAGTTATTGATTAGTTTTAGTTATTATAGCTTCAAATGAGTGAAAAATGCAATCGAATAAAAAAGAGCTGTTTTTGATACGAATTCCTTCAACTATTGACACAAAATCATTAAATGGAAGTATTATTACACTCGATAAAAGTGGAAATATTAATAGTAATGAACCAGAAGTTTATTATAGCTATGAATGTGATTGTAATCAAAATGAACAAAATGTAAACATAACTAAATTGAATAAATGTAATGAAGAAAACTATAAAATAGATAAAGAATCAAAACTTTGCGGTTATATTAGTTTTAGAGTCAATCGAAATCTTCAAAACCAAAGTTCAAGTCTTCAAACATTACAAAAACGACATGTAATCCAATCGATTGACAGCTTTGTTAAGTCTAAAAGAAGTCCTCAACAGAAACAGAGCTCAAGAAAGAAGAGAAGAATCAAGAAATGAATTATTGAATGAATAATTTCAAACACTTTATTTTTAAAATCAAGAATTCATTTATTATTAACTTAGAAAAAATTGACAACTTTTGTAATACGATAATGTTTTTTGTTTTAGGGATGAATTGTTAAGGAATGAAAATTGTTAATCCCTTGTAATCAATAAAATAATAAATTAATTAAAAAACTAATGGATTAAAGTTCTGTGTGTTCGGGCTTTTCCTAAAATGGAAAAAATTCAAATTAAGTAAAAGATAACTCATTGCTATAAATAATTTAATACCTCTTCATCTTCTTCTGCGTCTAAGTTCTCAGCCTTATCACTGGAAGTGGCAGAAGGAATATCTTCTTCCTCTTCTTCTTCTTCAACCTAAAAATGAAATAAAAGATAACTATCATTTGTTTAAATAAATTATTTTGATACAGACCTGAGCAGATTCATCGACTCCTAAACTTTTCCTCAACAACTGTTCAACTCTTTGTGCGAAAGCAGACGTGTCGGGAATCATAAAACCTGATCTCAAAGTCGCGGTTTCGTACATAAGTAAACCCATATTTTTGGCGACTGTGTCTTCTTTGTCCGCTTCTATCCTTCGCGATAATTCCCTAATAAGAGGATGTCTAGGATTGACTTCAAGTGTTTTCTTTTGACTTAAATAGAAGTCTCTCATAGTGTCCTGAGATTTCGAGTGTGCGTTACTTCGAGCCAATCGTTCCATATTTCCGGTCCAACCGAACTGACTCGCGACTAAAGCACACGGAGAGTCGTGTAGTCTCTGAGAAATGGTAGCCTTTGCTATTTTGTCTTTAAGGAGGTCTTCCTGTAACCATTTGGTCAAAGGTGCGAACTCTTTCTCTAAGGCTTCCTGTTTTTCTTTAGACCTTTCATTATCTGTCAGTTTAAGTCCATCTTTAGCCACATTTTGGAATTTCTTTCCCTCAAACTCTGGAAGCGCTGAAATTGTATATTCATCGACAGCATCTGTCAAATAGAGGACTTCGAACCCTTTTTTCAATAGTCTTTCAACGAATGGAGAAGTGGTCACTTCATCCCAAGACGTGCCTGCGATGTAATAAATGTGTTCCTGTTTTTCTTTCATACGTTTCACATAATCAGAGAGTGAAGTCATCTTATTTTGAGGTTGAGTTGAAGTTCTGAATCTCAAAAGTTTTGCGAGACGTACTCTATTGCCAGTGTCTTCAATGACTCCTAACTTAATATTAGTGCTGTATTCGGCCCAAAACTTCTCATAATCGGCATCAGAAATCTTTTTAAGCATATCGAGAGCTTTTCTGACCAATTTTTTACGAATTACTTTAAGCAGTTTGTGCTGTTGTAATGTCTCTCGCGATACGTTTAGAGGCAAATCATCGCTATCAACGACACCTCTAATAAAGTTTAGATAATTAGGCATTATATCCTGGAAATCATCGGTTATGAAGACTCGTCTAACATATAACTTAATGTTCTCTGATTTAGTGCCGTATTTATTGAATGATTCTGTTGGCTGTGCTTTTGGAACAAATAAAAGAGACTTGAAAGTCACCTCTCCTTCAGCTACGAAATGAGTTTTGGCCAAAGGATCAGATGTGTCTTTTGTTATAGATTTATAGAATTCATTGTATTCTTCATCTGTTATTTCATTTGGTTTTCGCGTCCAAATAGGTTTTGAGCTATTAATCAATTCCCAGTCCCAGATAGTCTTCTCTACTTTACGAGTCTTTGGCTTCTTTTCATCCTTTTCTTCTTCTACTTTTGCTTCATCTTCATCTTCTTTCTTATCTGTCGGCAATTCAGTGGTTGTTTCTTCAGAGTCGTCATCAATGGGTTCTTCAACAGTTTCAGTCTTACTCGACCACAAATATATATTAAAATTAATGAATTGACTGTATTTACGAATCAAATTTCTGAGAGAGTCTTCTTGTAAGAAATCTTTGGCCTCTTCTTTAAGAGCTAATGAGATCTGTGAACCTCTCTTCAAAGTGTCCCCACGCGGATCATCAACAATAGTAAATTTTTCTGAATCTGATTCCCAAATATGTTGTGTTGGGTCGTCATTGCTCTTACTCGTGACCACAACTCTATCGGCCACAAGAAATGCTGAATAGAAGCCAACGCCGAACTGTCCGATCAAATCAGTCATTTGTTTTGGATCACCCGATTCTCCCACTTTCTGCAGGAACTCAGAAGTGCCCGACTTCGCGATTGTTCCCAAATTATTAATCAGTTCCTGTTTAGTCATTCCAATGCCTGTGTCTGTAATGTGAAGCATATTATTCTCTTTATCGGCTTTTATTCTGATTGTCATTTCAGGCGTTGATTCCAAAGCATTCTTATCTGTAAGCGATAAGAGTCTGATTTTGTCCAAAGCGTCCGAAGCGTTAGAAATAAGTTCTCGCAAAAAGATCTCTTTATTTCTATACAAAGAGTTTATAATCAATTTCATCATTCGATTGACTTCAGCCTGAAATTGAAACTTTTCAGCCTTTTCTCTCAATTCTTTCATTTGTGACACATTAAGTCCATCCAATTTAATGGCTTCTTCTTCTCGAGACACAACTTCATCATCAGTTCTCGAGCCCTCTCTCTGTGATCCCAAGTCTTCCTCTATTTTAGACCCAAAATCATCACTATTTTCACCTTCAATGTCGTCTTCAGCCAAACACAAACCTTAACAAATAATTAGTATTTCATTAAAAACAAGTCAATTGAACAACAATTCAATAATTAATTATCAAATACTGAATAAATTATTGATGTCTTACTTGTTGTCAACGAAATAAATAAAAATAATAATAAGATATTTTTTAATTTACTCATTATTTATCAAAATATTATACAATTTATTCAATTAATTATTTATATAAAATATACAAAAAATAAGTCAAATGAATGCTTAATTCAATGAATTAATGCATAAACCAATTATTGTTAATGAATATAAAATATCAAGTTTTGATTTCAATTGAATGGCTTAATAATGAACTAATGAATGAATAGACCGGTATTTTATCGAATACTTCAAAAAAGTTATAAATGTTTTAATTATATTTTGAGATTTTTTAACAAAACGCCTATTAATAACGTTATTAATAATAATTAAACTATTCATTGAAAACACTAAAAATTCAACATAAAAGGGGTTATAATAAAAATAGAATTGAATGACGTAAATGACATCCTTTAATCATAACTTTAATCAAAAGTAAAAGTGTAACCAATAGAAAGTTAACACATATTATGCTAACACTTGTCGTATTACTATTTGCTCAAATTTGTGTCTCACTTAAAGCGCTTTATTTCAAAACTTTAATTCCATAACTAATAGAATTATTACAACATTCAATTCATATTATGATAGTATGTTTGCAAATAACAATTCCAAAATTACGTTTTTTAACCAAAAATATACTCTCGACTCAAATGATTTCAAATAGAAGTTTAATTCTTATCAAAACTTCTAAACTAAAGCACATTTCATAGCAATTGATTACTAAAATAGAAAACTTATTGCAAAATAAATTGATAGAAATTGATGAATCACTTTTCATTCAAAATAGTATTTGATTTTTTATGAGAGTATTCACTACTGAAATATGAGTTTTACAGAAAATATTTAAAATAAGAAAATTTGAACTCTTAAAAAAAGAAAAAATTAATTTTATTTATAGTCTAACCTTTTCAGTAAGTTTTTAGAATGTCTTCAGGGCTTTAAAAAAACATTTGAGTACTTAGAACTTGTTGAAGGCTTCAAAGTTAATATTAATTAACCTTTAGTTATTTAATAATATAGTTTATACTGATTACGGATCCCCAAATGACACTCATATTTTCTCTTCATTGTTATATTTCAATAAATAAAAGCAGCATTTCTTAGTCTTAAATATAATAAACTTAATATATAAATAGTTTATACTAAACTGATTGTTAGCGCGTATTTAATGTGGCTTTCAATGATTCAATCAAATTATATTCAAATGCTTCAGAGTTTTTATGCTTAACTAACGATTGTTTATTTGTGGAATTTTATTTAGATATTGAATACTTGAAACCCATGCAAATTGCAATTAAGCCATTCACTAAAATTACAGTTTATATACTTATATTTTGTTCAATATTATTAACAACACATGTAAGGATAATCATCGATAAGATAATCAGATAATACGATTCACTTTTTGAACCCCTTTAAATCAGTTTATTTAATGATCAAAATTCATTTTCAGTGTGAACTTGAAAATAATTACAAATTATTGAACTGCAGTCAAATCGAACGAAATGAAGATAGTTTTGAAAATATTTCTATTTCTATGAATACATTGATTTTGATCATAATTGGTATCGCTCTGGGAGTCATTGTATTGGTTTCATTGCCATTAATCTGCTATTTGTGTTGTTGTAAAACCAAAAAAGATTCAAAAATTGTATCAAAAAAAGAAACGGAAACAGATGATGGAAATCAAAAGGAAAAGTGGAAACCGACAAAACCTTTGTTCACCAGTGAAAAAGATCCCGAAATTCAAAACAAACTCAAAAAGCTATTTCAATAAATCTCAGTTTTAATTAATATTAAAATTTTAAAAAAATTAGAATCAATTGATTTGTTTTTTGTATCAAATTTATTCATAATATAATAACTTTGAAACTTTCATTAAAATTATTTTTATTACATTAAGTTGTTTATGTTCAAGAAATTATTTAAATAAAACCTTAATTGAATACAAAATAGAGAACACGGTATTGACTGATCGGTAGATGATTTTTAATGAAAGGAAGATTGGAATTCAATTTTTATCCTAAATATTCTTCGAATATAAGAATAAATTTAAACTTTTAAATCTCTTAATTGTGTTCCAGTGAAGAATTGTTCGACAATAAAATTATTTTCTCAAATCTAATTTCTTCCGAGAACTTATGCTCTACTGATATGAGCTTTAAATAAGTGGTCAATTACTTTATTGTGTTTTGATTATAAATTTAATGAAAAATTATTCATATTTTAGACTAAAAAATGGATACGGGATCAAAACTGATTCATAAGTTACTTAAAAATTAATTTCATTTTCAATATAATTATGATACAAAATACATGTCTTTCGCAAAATTTTTCTTGAGTTTATTGTCATTTCTCATTAAATAATAAGTTATTTGAATATTAATTTATTAATTAAAACGACCCAATTATAGCCTTTGATTTGATTAAGAAATCAAAGTCATTGAATTTGAAAGAATATGGTTTAAAGAAAGCTTTACATAATCTATAACAGAAATAATTGAAAAACATTTAAATACAATTCTAATCAAATAAGACTTGGATTGAAAATTACATTACATTATACCTGTATTTTCAATACTAATTTCAGACTAATCTTATTAAATATAAATAAAATCTTATGTTTTCAAATTTTAAGTTTGATTTAAATTGAGATCGAATTAACTCATCATTTAATGAGTATTCAGAATAAACTTATGGGAAATCTAATGAAAAGTCATTAAACATATTATTCTCTATATTATCTATACTACAGGGCATTTCATTTAAATTGTACATCTTTGAACGCTCATATCTCTGAGAGGACGCAACCAATCTTGATGAAAATTGACTACAATATAGAACAACTTTTGCCAAAATATTCGACAGAGTTTTGTTAATCGCAGCGCCCTCTATCAGGTTGAAAAACT
>JAQFXV010000275.1:0-27194 GCA_034694065.1 Camisia spinifer
ATACCCAAAATCTCAACACTATTATTAGTAAATATATTCTAAGCATATCTCAAGCTCTTCAAAGTTTGAAACTATAGTTTAATTAAATAATGGAAAAAATTGAATTCGTTTTTCTTTTATTTGAAAAATAATTTATTTAAGTAATTATTTGTAATTAAAACATAATTAAAAAGTGTTTTCAATTTTATTGCTCAAGTTTCACACTTAAAGGCAATAAAAAGTTAATCTGTAGGTCAAAGCAATGTAGAAGTATTTGCATTATCGAAAACTTTCATTTCATTCCTAAAGATAAATCCTAACAACGCTTGAAAGTAGTTCTTCACTAACCCTTTGTTCGTTTGATTCACTTATACTTTCATACCATTAAAATTGAAATATTAATGTAGAAATGGATGTCATTTCAAGTTACTTAACAACGAGTTATTTAACAATAGTTTAATAATAAATTTTAGAATTAGGACAAATGCCAACATTAAGTGAAGTGTGAACTGAAAACTTTCACAACAAAAGATATTCTCAATACAACAGATTCTGTAACAAACCTAACGATTGAAGATTTCAAAGAAATTAAATAGAAAAATAGTTGAAAATATTCAGATTTTCAAATGAAAATTTAAGAGAATTAAATGATAAGTCCTTCAAATAGTTTATGGTTTGCTTAGAAATAAGCTGCAAATTATTAATCGATAGAATTTTGTGATTAGATTTGAAATCTACTGTATATTCATTAATAAATAAACCTTCAAAAGGTATAATTGAAGGCAAAACATCGGAAATAGTAATCAAAATTTTGTTTATTTCCATGTTTAGTACAATATTTATCTTATTTCGGGCTAAATATAACCGCACTCAAGAATAATACAGACGTAGTATTAGTTTCGTAAGTATATTATTAGTAATGTTTGAGAAGATTTGATTTTCATAGATTCAAAACCAAGTTTATCAACAAATTATGAAAAATCAATTTAAATGATAGCAAAGCAGAATTGTTTCGATTTTTTGAAGTTAAAGATATAATGAATTAAATAGTGAAAAATGAATGACAAATTGTAAATATTATATCAATTAATAAGCAATAGAAGAGAGCATTACCTGTAATAAGTCCAGGAAAACATTAGCTTCAATACAAATAATGAACATAAATCAATGTTACAATTATTCAACTAATTAAAGCTCACATTTAAGCACAACTACCGTTACATCAAATTAAGAACTCAAAAGTTCTTTAAAGTTATGAAAACAATTCAAAAGTTTCATCAAAACTTACATTCAATTTAAACTTCAACTTAAACTTAGACTTATTTATAAGCTTTAAACTCAAGTTTGAAAAACTTCTCAACGTATGAATGTCTTAATACGAATGGAAACTTCATTTTAATGATTCAAATAATCATTATTTGTAACACAGGTTAAGAAAAACAATTGATATGCAAATGACTAAATGAAACGATATTTCTCAACACATGAACAGCCAATCGCTGAACGAAAAAGTGTGAACAGCGAACAGACCATCAATTTTGACGTCACAATAACCAGAAGTCAAATATTAAACGTATGATTACGTTATATTACACTTAAACATATGATATAAGCGTTTAGTTTTATAATTCTAATAACAATTTGTTTACGAAAATACACACAAACTCAGTGATGGGTTATAAAGGGTGGGGAAAAGGGGGGATATTTGAAAATATTTGTTTTTCGTTCAAAAAGATCTCGAATCAAAATTTTTAAAATAGGAATATTTCGAGTTTTTTACTTCAAAAATTGCATGTTTTTCTCTGAATGTTTTTAAAAAGTACCCCATATGTAAACCTGTATCTCTTGGAATTTTTTTGACGAAACCCCTCCTGTGAAACATTTATCGCCCATTCCCTGACACAAACTTCTGACAAAATAATAAGAACTGTTATCAGAATCACCAGTTTTACGGTTAATAGAAATTCAAGGATTTTCATTGAATTGAAGGTCAGGCAAACCCTTAACTGATTACTGAGTAATTGTATAACTTTGTTGTTGTAATAAAAATGTTTAGTTTAATCTCAACTCTTCTATAGACTAATAATAAAATATGTGATCAACAAAACTAAGATATGATTATTAATAGATGTTTTTCACACTATTTTGAAGGTTAATAATTAATGCATTGCTTTCTGTTTAAAGTTATTTCGATTTTATTGAAACTTTTGATAAATATTTGATGACTTTTGCTTTACTCTCAAATTGAATAACATCTGAATTTGAGTCTCAATCAAAGTATAAACTATAGAATAATGAGAGACTTTAATTTGAATTGAGTTTAAAGTAAATGTATTGTTGAGTAATAGTTATGAAAATGATTACTTTCTTAATCAAAATTTCAGATTGATTTCGATGTGAAATATAATTAAAGTGAAGGAACTGAATAAATAGTTAGCGAAAAGTTTGATTTTGATATGTATTGATATATTGAGTCATTAGTTTAGCATTGGTTTAGTTGGTATGAAATGGTTATTAAATTCAATTTTGTCCATAAACTAACTTTACATTAAAGCCTAACGTAATAATAGGTTAACCAAAATGTTTAATACATTTTAAGATTACGTTCAAAAACACAAAACAAACTTTAAGGCCATTCAAACAAAATAAAGTTATAATAATGTGTTTAAATATATTCAAAACAATAATATATTCAAAACAATAATATATTCAAATCTAAATCAAATACTAACTATTCATTGACTTCTGAGTCATAATAAGAACTGTTTTCAAAAGTGTTTTTAAGACAGCGAAGCTTTTGATAAACATTACATTCATTCGCAAAATAATGAACATATTAATTATTATTTCAATTTATATTTTAATTATTTGCTTACCTTTTAATTTATTTCCAATAATATGATCATGATTTGTAATTTGAAACTATTATAACTAAATGTTTGACTTAAACAAAAAATATATAAAACCTTTTATTTGTTAGCATTTATTTGTGAGCATTATTTCATCGTTTTTCTGATCAATGAATCATAAAATACTTTCATTTCAATAGCAAAGAGTGTCATCTTTTGACACAATAAACGAGAGGTCTTTTCAAACTTTTTCGCAATTTATTAACTTAAATAACTTATATTTTGTTTATAACTTGTTTTGTTTAATTTTTATTTGGATTTTCATTGAAATAATCCATTATTTAATTATATTTGAAATAAAAAACTGAATCAAAGATTGAAAGGAAGACTAATACCTGTCATATCACGGAAAGGACTAAATAATAAAGGATAGCATTTGTAATAATAATTGAAATAAATCACAATAAATCACTTCTAAGTTTTGAATTTTGAGTTTTAAACATTGGTTTCATTTCTAATTCTAGGCATAATAGTTGTCTTCGAGGGAGGAATTGCTAGATTTGAAGTTAATGGTTGTGGAACTACACGAACACCTTGTTCTTCAACTGATGGCTTTCTGTTAATCATTCCAAATATAGACTTTTTGCCACTTTTATCTCCTTTAGTCGACGTCTGACCCTATTATATAAGTTAAAAAGTTATAAACTTAATAAATTGTATATTATTTGACTCACTTCTGCAGATGAAGTCAGTTGTGATTGTTTTGTGTGAGGACTCGAACGTCCGCTACGATTGGGAGACATTGGTCTTATCGGCGAAGTCGGCCTCTTCTCTGTCTTGACTGGAATACTTGGATCTGTTTGTAATGTTTGAGCACTTCTGCTGAACGTTCGCGACAGTGTTTTTGATATCCTATACTTAATTGAATGCTCTTTTTTCTGTCTCTGTTTCGCAGCTTCGATAGGACTCGTCTCGAGTCCATGAAATGCGAGAGAAGTGAGTCCTGCCTTTGCTATTCCTCCACCAGTTGTTGACTCTTCAATACTGTTAGTCTTTTTGATAAATCTGAACTTATCTTTGAGCGATCTTTGCGAAAGTGGTGCAGCCGGTAGTGAACTGTCGGAATCGTTGCCAAACGAACCCTCACGAGTATATCTGGAATGAGCACCGGTTGAGACATCAGAATCATAACCACTATATGAAGTGAAACCACGATAAGGAGTGCTAACACGTAAATTACTTATACTAGAAGTGGGTGTTGTGGCCGCAGAATTGTCTGATTCCCAAATGCGTTCCTGAGACGAACCCTTATTACCCGACACACCGATTGTGTAATCCAATGAAACACTTTTCTTGGCCAGAGCTTTAGGACGTGGCGGAGCTCTTATTATCGTATTTGGCGGTGGAAGTGATGTACGAGTTAATGATTGAGCCGAATCTTTCATTGATCCCATTTCTGCAGAAACTGCTCGTCTGAAAGATATGGCTCGACGTAAACGGTCCTCATCTTTGATCGGAACGCAAACATTCTTAATCTCATCACTTTTACCCTTAATTTTTGTGATCAAACTTTTCAACTCTTCGATATTAATGACTGGAGATTTAGGTTTCTTTAGCGGTGATTTAGGATCTAATGCTGTTTTATCTTTAGCTTCAATTCCACCCTTTTGTTCGGTTTCTGGTGGAACTAATTTATCCAATTCTTCGATTTCGCCAATTATTTCATTTGCTTTATTTTGAACATCAATTGCCGCGAATATAGTTATTCTCCACTCATCTCTTTCTTTCTCATAAGAAGCGCGTTCTCTTCTAAGGCGTTCATTCTGTGACCTCACCTTTGAATGAGACTCACGAAGATCTAATAAATCCAATTGCAATTCTCCAATACGTTTCTGTGTTTCCTCTTGTTCTTTATCCATAATCAGTTTCAATTCTTGCAACTGTTTTCTCGCTTCTTGTCTTTCTTTCTCTCTGATATTTTCGATTGAGAGCAACTTATCTCTCATTTCTTGAATAAACTTTTGTGTCTCCTGAAGAAGACGTTGATTATCTTGTCTCTCTTTATCCCAGGCCAACTCCATCTTAGTCTTCGCATAGGTTCTTGTCGTGCCTCTACTTTCGAGAAGAATTCGTTCTTCCAATTGATTGATTTGAGTCTTAAGCTCTGCCGCCTGTATTTGCCACGAACTCCGTTCTGTCCCGTATTGTATTTTCATATTTCTATTTTCAAGTAAAGCTGTCTCGAGATTAGCTCTCAATGTATTTAATTGTGCGGTCATGTCTTCCACATCTTCTTTATATTTCAAGCCTCTCCTCAAAGTTGGATCTCTTTCTAACTGATCCCTAAGTCTATCCCTTTCATTGGCTAACATTGCTATTTGTCTCTGCAATTCAGTGACTTCTTCTAAAATCATTTTCATTCTTCCCTCATATTCTGCATGAAGTGCTGCCACTTCTCCCTTATGTGAGGTTTCGTTATGATTAAGTTTTATTTTGTAATCCTGTAGTTCTTTATCAGTCTGTGATTTTCCAGTAATAGTTAGAGTTCGTGTCGCTCTTTCTATTCTTTCTAAATCTGCCAATTTCTGCATCAATTCTTCACAACGTCTTCGAAGTCTATCTCTTTCTTCTTTTATATGTTTCTCTTCTTTCCGATACGACTCCAATAGATTTTCTTTTTCAGTCAATAACTCATTGAGTCTTTTCTTTTCGTCTTCAGCAAAACCGGCGCGACTGGCCTTTGACTCAAGTGTTGCGATCCTTTCCTGATAGTCCAACTTCTCTCTATACCACTCTTTCTGACGACTAGTAAGCGCTTCTTTTAGAGATTTAATTTCAATCAACTTCTCGTCATAGCTTTTCCTAATACTAGAAATGGCTTCAACTAAAGTGTCTTTCTCTGTAATTAATCGCGACTTCATTTCTACGAATTCTTTTTCTAGTAATTCATATCTATTGGTCAACTCATCGTATTCTTGTTTTTCTTTAGTCAGATCTCTTTCGAAATTACTTGTTTTAGTCGCTAATTCATATTCAACACTTTCCAAACGTGTTTGAGTTCTTCTTTGCTCTCTTTCTAATTGGACAATACGTTCTCGCGATTGAAACAAGTCTTCCTCTTTAGTTTTCACAACCATTTCATGTTCTTTCTCAAGCTTTTCTCTCTTTTTCTGTTCAGCTCTAACTTGTGATTCAAAGTCAGTTAATTTGTTTTGCAAATCATCTTTTTCTCTGCGTGTCATTACATTAAATTGTTTCAGCTTTTCATTCGCTTCTTTCAAAGCTTTATCAGATTTCTCCAGTTTTTCATTAAGTTCATTGATTTTGGTTTTATAATTAGTTATTTCTTCACGTAATGATTGCAATTCAATGTGAACTTCTTTTCGGACACCTTTAACCGCAATTTCAACCTTTTTAGCGCATTCCTCTTTAAGTTTGCTTTCCTTTTCATGATATTCTTTCTGAAGTTTATCACTTTGTGTTTTGACATTTTCAGCCTTAGTATTCATTTCATTCAAATTCTTCTTGAGATCATTGATTTCTTTTTGCAAAAGAGCTGAGTTAGCGCTGACACCAGTCGCTCGACTATCAATTGCTAATAATTTGCTCTTTTCCTGTTCAAGCTATGCATCGAAAAAAGTTAAAACATTAGTTTATCATAATTTTGTCTAAATCTCAGTACAAGTTTACCTCAGTTTTCAACTGTTGACAAACTTTTTTCAATTCTGTTGATTCTTTGAAAGCGGATTCATATTTAGTTGTAATCTCTTTTAATTTGATTTCATTCTTTCTCAACTTTTCTTTAAGAATTTCATTTTCGTCTTCAAATTTCTCTTTTTGAGATTTATTCATTTTATTATTTTGAATGAGTTCTTCTTTCTGTTGAGTGCTTGCAATCAACTTCGCGTTCAAATCTTCAGATCTACTCTTCTCTCTCAACAATTCTTCCTGTATATCTTCCAACTTAATGGCCATTTCTTTCTTCTCTGCCTGCAATACCTCAACAGTATCTAATGTATTGAAATCAACGCCTTTTTCTTTAGATATCAAATCAACTTTACTTTGCAATGATTTCAGTTTTTTCTTTTCATTTTCGAGTTCTTTTTTCAGCTTATCGTTGACTTGAGTATTACTATTAGAATTTCTATTAAGTAAAGTGTCTTTATTTTTAAGATCCACTTGAATTTGATCGAATTCGCGCTTTGTTTCACCCAATTCTTCGTTTAAATTTTCAATTATAATGTCTTTAGCTTTAAGTGTATTGTGAAGATCATTGACATCTTCTTCCATTTCTTTAATAATCTCTTTCAATTCAAGTCGTGTTGCGGTTTCTCTGACGACACGCATTGGTCTTCTCTTAGAATTGATGGTTTCCTTAAGTTTCTTATACTCTCTATTAATTCTGTTATTTTCGACATCCAATTGTGCGACTTTAGAGCTGAGTTGATTTATTTCCAGTTCCTTAGTTTTGAGCTGTTTTTTCAATGTATTTATTAAATCACTTTCTGTCTCACTTATTAAAAAGTTACCCAAATTTGGCTGTGATTTACTCGCGACTAATTCTACTTTAATATTATCACATTTTCTTTCCAAGGCTTTAATCTTATCTTTGAGTTCAATATTTTCGATCTGGAGCTGATCTGCGGGACCGGGCGGTGGTTTACGACTCAATCTTAATTGACATCTTTTATTTTCATTGACAAGTTTATCATTTTCTGCTTCCAATGACATTAGTTTTTGTCTCAAAATACTCGCTTCCTGTTCGACAAGTTGTAACTGTCTTTTGAGGTCCACCTGTTGTTCAGAATCGAGACTTCGACTCCTTATTATAACTTTTGAAGCCTTTCTTCTGTGGACATCAACTTCTGTTCGTAAGCTTTCGTTTTCTTTCTCTCGATCGACCATTTTTTTCCTGAGTTCTCGCACTTCAGTCTCTAAAATTCTGATTTTATGATCATAGATAACATTCGGTGGCGAACCCGGAGGTAATTCTGGGATTTCAACCCTCGCCAAAGGCTGTGAAACTAACTTTTCCTGTAAATATTTGATATCTTGCTGAAAGTTATCATTTTCTTGTTCGAGTTCATCAGTTTTTCGTCTCAGAACAACCATTTCCTGTTCATATAGTTCCAAATGTAGTTTCATTTCTTCAGGACTCAACTCTTCATTTTCTTCATCGTCAATGTTTCCTTTTTTCGACTTATTGGCCATTTTCTTGATTTGCATCATTAGTATTTCATTTTCCTGTTCCATTGTTGATAACTTTTTCCTCATAGTTCTAGTTTCCTCTTCAGCGAACTTCATCTGTTCCTGAAGATCTTTCTCTCTTTCCATAGTATCATAAAGATCTCTCACAACTTGTTCATAATCTTTGTTATCAAATGAAGTCGAAGGCGATAACTTTCCAGACGAAAATCGATTCATTGATTTTTGAGAAATCGGTAAATTATTTCTTTCAGCCAATTGTTGATCAATTTGTACTCTTTCTTCTTTCAGAGCTTCGATTTCTGTGTGTAATTTGAGTGACACTTCTTTTGCTATCGAAAGTTCAGTTTCTAATTCTTTCATTTTGTGTTTATCGAAATCAAGTTTTGATGTCTCCAAAAGATCTTTAACTTTTTTCTCGAGGTCTGACTTTTCATTTTCCAATAATTCAGTATTTCTTTCAGCTTTTTTAAGTTTAAACTGTAAAACACGACAATTTTTCGCAGTGGTCTCTAATTCTCTTTTCAAAACACGAAATTCTGAGGATTGGTCTTCTCTGAAGTTATCGTGTAGTTCTTGGAACTCAATTTCAAGTGCTTTCACATCTTTTTTCATTTCTTCGTTTTCTTCAGCCAATTGTTCGCATAGATTTTCTGTTTGCTGTAATTTAAGCCTTAAATTAGTTACAGTTTCTTTGAGTTCTTTGGGGTTCTCTTTTTTCATGGCCGACACTTCACTATTCAATTCTTTGACTTCAATTTTGAGGACATTTTTCTCATCTTTGAGCTCAGCATTAATAGACTCCAATTCCCTACACTTTCCCCTCAACTTCACTAATTCACTCGCAGTCTTCTCGAGTACTTGTTTATCGGGATCACTGATATGTTTAGCTTTACTTTCTTGTAATTCTTTAATTTTTGTTTGCAAACCAACATTTTGTTTTTCAAGTTTTTTAACGCTTTCGTCCGATTTTTCGAGTTGTTTTGTAAGTCCTGTAACTTTTGTCTGATATTCATCAATAGTATCCTGATATCCAACTAAAGTGGTATCAGTTGTATCGGTCGCTGCAATGCTGTCCTCATCGAAATCTTTTCCTTGAGATGCAGTTTTCACTCTTAATATGAATTCTACATCAGGAGAATTTTTATCACTGCTCTGTCCGACAGCTAATGGTTTGTTATGACTGCCAACTTCTTCGGCTGCAATAATTTTAACTCTTTTAGGAGATGAAACTTTCGGATTCGGTGCAGAATTTGATTTTTGATTATCATTAAGTTCTGCTCCGTCGGGATCTAATCGGAGTTCTGAGGTTTTGCTACGATTTCGGGTTCGAATTGAATCGTTTGATGTGAGGGATGGTGAGGATGGAGATGAAGATGTTGATGGTATCGGTTCTGTTGTCAATGATGATGGCCTAACACGAATTCGTCGATTTGTTGTCGAAGATGTTTCATCTGGTAATGAACTATCAGTATTGGGCAGTTCTTGAGTTCGAGTTCTCACTCTCACTCTGGCTATGTTCTCATCTTTAGTATCATTACTATTACTTGCCTGAGAGGGAACTGTTAGTCTATTTGGGCTCCACTTCGACGTGTTTTCATCTTTGTAAAAACTCATTATTATTAACAACTTTTTTTAAACCAATTACTTATTTATTAATTACTTCAGTACTAAACTTACTGTAAAAGTAAAATTTTTGTCACAAAATCTCAAATAAAACTTTTCAATATTAGTAAATTGAAACATCCATTCATCATACAATTCATGCGATGCCTGACATTCAGTAAATATCTTTCAGACCTAACTTTGAAAAATACATAATTAGTGATCACAAAAACGCACACTTTGTTTATTATTAGAAATTCCTCGAAATAAAATGACTCCATTGACTGTTCGAAATAGTTAATGGATATTACGTTAAAACGTAGTTCAGTAGTGACGGCCCAAACTCTAAGGCTCTAATGTTTCAAATTCTCACTGAAAAACCAAGAAGATTAAAATTTTTGGCTCATTTGCAAGTTTTATGAATATCAAAACAAAAAGAATTAGATAAAAATGTGCATTCAATTTATCAATGAATAATTGGTGGTTTATTTTGTCAAACCTTGAATCTAATTGGCTCTTAACTTGACTGAATAAATAATTATTTTCAATAATTAAAAGTTCTAGCGATCAGGATATGAGAGTCTATTTAAAATGTCTTATTATATGAATATCATGCAAATGTGTTGTCATAATAGCTTTGTATTATGAGTTGAGCCCCATTTCCTTCTCTTTAGAATTTGTTATTACGCATAACTTAAGTCCATGTGTTAATGTTATGTTAGAGTTCAAAATTAAAAGTCTGAGGGTTTCCAGATGTCATTCGACCAAATTCAGTTTCAACCAGTCATGGACAAGGGGTAGGTTTGCTATTGGTGGACATTTCACTCCAAGATTTTTCGAAATCCAAAAAGTAGTGCTCGGTCTCCTCTTTGATTATTTAAGGAATTTCCAAAAATTAATGCTTAGAATTAATTAATTCATAAAAATAACCAGATAATAGTCTAAGATAGATTTGAAAAATTGATCATTTTTGCCGCTTGAAGTCAAAAATATCTATTTTCTCTGTATTTTCATATCATTTAAGGCAAATTTTTGAAAATTTTCGAAAAAATTTTTTGTCTCAAATTCTGAAAAAATTGCATTTTAAATCCAAGAAGTTTTGAAATTCGAAATCGCAATCCTCCCCAAACGCTTGAACATTGTCTGATTTAACCCTTAAAAATTTGACGATTCAATGCAAGTAAACTAATTAAGTAGAATGAATATTGCATTTTAGTTTAAGTTTGTTTATATTAAAAGCTATTATCAAACTCTTGCTTTGAACTTATTTGTCATAATATGCTTAACTGTTGATGAATAGCATGTTTCATAATATTAAGTGTTAACTTATAAATAAATATCTGGTTTATAAATAATGAAAAATCAATAGTTAAGTTTCGAAGAATGGGAAATATAATTTTTCGTAATAAGTTCTAAATATTTTTGATGAGTTATTTATAATAACCCCCAGTAATGAAATTGTGAATGATTACATAACATCAAAATTGCTATTTTGAAGCCGCTAAACAAGCTTTCATCTGAAATTGAATTTTTATTAAAGGTCAAAAGTGAAGCTAATCTCGGATTAATATAAGTGAATGGACAAACATTCTGTACATTAATAATTAGCAACATTTTCACACAATTAAGTTTAAAGTTAAGTTTAAAGTTAATCGAATACATATTCACTTATGAAAAAATTTGAAATGTTATTCATAAATATCAATAGAATAAACATTTGAATTGATAGCTAAATATTTTAACATAACATTCACATAACAGCGATTTTTTTCAGGAATCACATTTAGAATATATGGAAATGACTTACTTTTACCTTCAGTCAGAACAGATGCTGAAGACATTTGAGCTTTTGATTCATTATCTGTAGAGAAGCTTTTTTTCCTAAGAATTGGTTCATCTTTTTTATCGAAGTGTTCGGAATATTCTTTGAAACATTTTCGACAACGCGTTGGTTTTACGCCATGAGGTTTAAAACCGGGACAATTAGTACTCATGTTAAGTCACACACCATTGCATTACAGGATTTTGTTTAACACTTAATCATATTTTGTAATAAAGAAGAAAGAAATGAAGAAAAAGGTGAAAACTGAGCTAATCCGTAAAGTAGAACACGTTCCTAAAAACGATATCAAAGAATTTGCATCAATGCATACGCCTTTAGATAAACTATAGTATTATTGAAAATAACTGACAAATGCAATGTAAGGTTCAGCTCAACACTCAAGAGTTGGGCCAAAGATGAAAAGTTATTTTTGGAACAAAAAGGAGGAACGTATGAAACACTAAATTAACTTTTACATCATATTGTGTGTTAAGCACAAAACCTTTACAATTATATAGAAGTTTATATCAAACACTTCTATAAAAATTTCAATGAAGAAAAAGTTTATTAATAAATGTTATGCAACAGAAAGTAGAGAAATCTTTTCAACAATTCATAGATAGCGCGATAGGAATGTGTTTTGAAAAACAAACACATTTTTCTTAAGTCCGCAAATGATTTATTATGAATGAAATCCGTCACAAATCTAACTAAACTTGAATTTTAAAGAATTAATAATTTTTTGGCACAAATAAAGTGATGATAATTGACGCGACTGTAAGTCTATTTAATTAAAGTAAATCAAATGATATAATAATAATACAAATGTTTAATTGAATCAAAATATGAAGGGTTACGACAAACAGGTTGGGTTAGGACTGCTTTCTTTTGGTATAATTACCTTAATTTACTACACATTATGGATACTTTTGATCCCATTTGTAAATGAGAAGCATTACATCCGCACAATATTTCCCAAAGAATCAGTTGGTTTATCGCTTGGAATCCCTATAACTATCGGAACTATATTTTTCTTATCGGTCGCAATATTTGCTTTCATTAAAATGAGAAACAATAAACTTAAAGTCAATTAAAATCATTAAAAGCCCACAAAAACTTATTTTATTGTATAATGAATTTATTTTCCTTTAATAATTCGACCCTTTTTTCTGGCTTTACTTAATTTTCGTTCAATAACTTGTTTACGCCTTTCATCGACATTACGTTTTCGTTTATCAGCTTTTGATTTCATTTTCTGTTCCAACGACTTATTTCTTTCGTCCCATTTTTTAGCACTTCTGACCTTCAAATCTTTCTTCTTTTTTATTGACTTTTTAATTAATTTTGAATTATCTTTAACTTTATTTCCTTCACTTTTTTGAATAGCGTTTTTCCATAACTTCTTTTCCTTCACACGATTGGCTTCCATAACATCTCTTTCTTCCAAAATCGACATCTTTTTCTCTTCTATCTTCGCCTTAACTAACAATTTATTGAGTGATTTCTTTTTATTCTTCTTATTATCGGTTTCAATAAGAGGAGAAACGAAATCAAACTTTGAAAAAACAAGATTTCCGTCTTTATTATAAATTTTAGGCATTTTATCACTCATTGGACTCTTTTTATTATCATTGATATTGATTTCATTCTCAATATCATTGAGTTTACGTTTCTTTATCTTCTTTTCAACTGATTCAACATTTTCTTCAATCGATTCCTTGACTGAAAATTGATTTTTGACAAAACCTTTTTGTTTTGAAGATCGGCTCAAATTGTTTTTTCGTTTTTCTTTTTTACTTTCTCTCAAATTTTTGGCATCAGTTTTTCCGCCTCTTTTAGACTTCAATTTATTGATCTTTTCGTTCAATTTCTGTTTCAATTCTTCCATTTTATTCACTTTTGGATTGTTTTTACCATTTTTATAGAACTCTTGAGCTATTTCTGAGACTGTTTTGGTATTATTTGGATCTAATTTGAATCGTTTATGTCTTGATTTATTGGTTAGATTTGAGTCTTCACTAAATCCTAATTTCTTATTGTTTTCAATCGATTCCATTATCTCTTCGTTTCCTTCGAAATAAATTTTTGGTGGAATTAAATCAATAAGTGATGAAAAATATGAATTATTTTCAGCTATTTTTGCCATCAATTCGTCTTTATTTTCACTCAATTTATTACAATTATTGTCAACTTTTTCATCATTTATTTTTATAACCTTTTGTTTCTTTCGTTTTGTTTGCATTTTTGTTAATTGATTATTAAAATACTTTTAATTAAATTAAAACAAAAACAATATTTAAAGAGATTGATGAAAATAAATGCTTTAAAACATGTGCCAATTATTACAATAAATGACGTCAAATAAAATGTTTGGCCTCTTTTACCCCTCATTTGAAACTAATTTTAGTTTCAAATTCAATTCAATTCAAACCAAATCTGAAATATTCATAATTTATTAAATCTGAATAAATATTCTACTTGTTTAAATTAATTTATAGATCATTTATTGTTTTATTTTCAAGTTTTGATATAACATTTTTAATCAATTTTTGTTTAGTTCTGAAACGCTTTCAATTTGAATATTCATTGATTTTAAGAGTATTTCATTTGAATTTAGTTCGAATTTATTTAAAATCAATTTAATTAACTTTATTCACTTCAATACAATTTTAAAAATTAAGAATTGATTCATTTAGTTATGTTTCGGTCAAAAATAAGTTGAAATAAACGAAAAATATAACTTAAGAATTACTTTTCCTGAAGATAAGATCCAAAAAGATTTCCGTTTTTCCGAAAACAATAATAAAGAGAAGAATTAGAAAAGTTTTAAAAACCAAAACTTTGAAAGTAATCGAATTTTGAATTTGGAAAAGATGTGAATTACCTGTTAATGTAATTGTGTTAAAAGTTTTGCCTTATAATTGAGAAGATGACTGATTTGTGTGAAGTCGTAAATTTTGAGAAAAGTTGGCCATAATATACAGTACAAAAAGGCGTTTACTTCAAATCACATAAAAAGCATGACCTCTAAACATGATTAAAAGAGGCAAACGCTGTGTCTGATCGTAAATTAATTATTCTTTGCAAAAGAGATCATTTCCAAGAACTTTTTTAGTGTCCCATTTATTATAACTAAGCTTTGGATCAGTTCAAACACCTCTTTTGATGTGAACAACTTTACAACAAAGTTCTCAGAACTGCTATTAGAATAAACATATTTCAAAGAATACCATATATAGATATTTTAGGGTTTCCAACAATTATTATAATAAACTTCTTGTTCATATTGTTTAGGAGGAAAATCTTTTATTTGTTTTATTGAATGAATTTACTGAAAAACAACTTATTAGTGAACACAAATTTGTTATAAAATGTGGAAAATTACAGAAAACTCTTTTAAACTAAAAATTATTATTTCATTATTGAATAAATATTTGATTAATTCATAAGAATAATGTAAAATTTATATAGGATTTGAAATTCATTACTTTTATATGTGTATAATTATTGTTATCATTAGTATATTTATCAATTATGGATCAATAAATGAAAAATCGTAATTACATGTAACGGAAGTCACAAATTATCGATTTTCAAGTTCAAGAGTAAAATTATCATTAAATGATGAGAATCTTTTGCTTTTATGATTATATCCCACTTTGCTTTGGTATAATTTGCGAACCATATTTCATCTTGTTTTTAATTCATAAACAATAATTTTAGCCTATAATCTTGTTGAAAAACTTTTAGCTTGATTTCTATTAACCAGAAAAGGCATAAAATTAATCAGGTTTTAGATAAAGGTAGGTTAGAGTTTGAAAATATTATCAGCGAAGTGAATGTTAGTAAAATTTTGGTCGAAATGAAATACAGTGAAAATGATTAAGCGAAGGGAAATACACTAAAATGAGTTTGTTTTTATTTTAAAATTAGAAGCACTTCAATACTAAATGTTACATGAAATTAAGTAGTTTTATAAGGTTTCGTTTGTAAGTTTATATAACTATTTGTAAGCTAATTAAACTATTTTAATATTAGAAATTATACCGTAAATCTCAACAATAACGACAGCATTCAAAGTCTAGACATTCTACAGTGAGGATGATATTGAAATACTCATAGGAAACATACAGTGTCAAACTTTCAAATGGGAAACTTTATTTTAAATATAAATTCACAAATTAGAATCCAAAACAGTTTGTGTTCAATTGAATAACGCATTTTAATTATAAAAATCACAATAATTTAATAAATTTATTGATATTGAATTCTTAAAATATTGCGCTTAATAAAGATTGTTTTATTTACAAATATTTTGCTTAATTCCTTTTAAGTTTCGCACCTGTATTGAAAACTGAGTGAAGCCGACCAATCAAATGGCTCAAAAAGGCTTCCTATGAGTATTTCAATATCATCCTCACTGTATATAAGTCTAGACAAAAATTTAGCACTTGTTCGAAATTTAATTGAATTTTATTCAGATTTATTTAAATTTATTTTAAAATATATCAACTATAGATGTGCATCAGTTGAGTTCAACTTATAAACCATTCAACACATTCAGATGAAAGTTGAAGAAACGATAGATTGATCCTAAAAGAGTGAATAAACTGCATAAAGCGAACATTGGTTAACACTTACCATCTCTCACTTTACAGAAGAAATCTTTATTAGTTTGGGCATTCGTTCGCAAAATTACAGTGAGTCCATCATAAGTTGTTATATCTAGAGAAAGGCTGAGAGTGCCAGTCAATACTTCTGATTAATATGTTGGCCATTTGAAAAAACAATATAGTTTAACAGCTAATATTGGCTGACACTCACCTTTATTTATACATTTTAACCACGATTTTGTTAGTTATATTGCATTAAACTGAACAAGAAATCCATTGTTTTAATGAATTTTACGATCCTTTGCTCTGATGTTTGCTCTATTGTATGTTTAGTTTAACTGGAAATAAATATATATAACTTTAAAATAAAATGCTTAGCAAAACATTACTTAAAGTTATTACAAAACCTTTAGCTCAAGCTATAATTCAGCATTTCTTCTTTAGCACAAGTTATATTTATTTAAGAGTTCAATAGTTCTTACCTTTATAATTAACTATAAAAAAACTTTTTACTCAATTCAAACGCAGTTTAATTCAATTTCACACATTTCTGAAAGTTACAACTTTGCACAAAATTTTTCGATGGCTGTTATATGAGTAGCAAAATACCCAAACATAGCTTACGCATTTACTTGACGTTATTCGTGTATCAATACGATAACTATACAATTTTAAATAAAATACGTCAATTAGCTTAGCTATGTTGAAGATTTTCTTATTCATATTATAATAATATAATATTAAGATTTATTGAAAAAATGCATTAAATCTGTAACTTTTAAAGTGTTAAAATTGCATTTAATGAAGAAATTAAAGTAAAAAATATCACAAAATTATAAAATCACAAATAAAATATAATTTAATCCGATTTTCTCATACTGATGGTGCACAGTTCCACATTACATACATACCATTGTAGTTCCACAAATAGTGGTACTTCATAAGAGCAAAACTAACTTATGAAATAATAGACTTTCAGCACTTACTTATACTTATATACTACAGAATTTGGTGAGACTTATAATACTATAGACTCACTTCACTAATGACTGCATTGAGCTCAACATTCAAAGTTACTGAAAGAGTATTCGCGTTAAATGATTAAGTGGTTCAACATTTGAAAGGTAATAAAAATTGATGGTTTTGTGAAATCTCCCAGAATTGAACGGGGTTTCAAAGCATTTTCAAATCTACAGTAAAGTTCATATCCCTCACACTTATGGAAATTACTGGAATTTATGTTATTGAAAAAAATAAACTTCTCAAACATTGAAAACAATTTGAATTTCATATTTATTTCTAAACAATTGAAAAATATGAAGCATTTATACAGTTTGATAAAAATAAATCAATTGAATAGTTAAGTCTATTTGAATTTAAATTAAGAGAAAGTAAGAAAAATCTAAAAAGAAGCAAAAATTATTGTATTTTATGGCATATAAAGATCGTCTGTGTCTTGAGATTTGACTTTATCGAGCATCTGATCCGCTTCTACTATATCTTGAGTTTTCTTATCGGTTGGTTTGACGCCAGACTTTTTCACACTAGTGTTTAGCGACTCATTATCTTCCAATACTTCTACACTTCGAGTTTGATCACTTCGAATCCCTAAGCTTTCAACGCTTTTCGATCGTTTAGACCTCAAACCAGACTTACTATCAGTTTTATTTACGGCTCCAATTGTTATACTTTCATTAGATTTCGTTCTCTTCTTCTGAGGCTCACTTTTGCTCTTACTTTTATCTTTTGAAGGATTTTTCTTCCTTTTTCTGATCAGAACAACGCCTACAATACAGACCACAACAGTAATTACACCCAAAAAGAGCACAAACCATACGAGACCACCACTACTTTTTTCTGAACTTTCAACTGCAGACTCTTTTCCTCTAGTGGTTGAGTCTTCGATTGGCTGACGAAGAGTAGTAGTGTCTAAATTGTTATTGACATCACTGGATATGATTGGAATACTTTCACTCGATATCTGAGTTGTTGTTTCAGTAATTGTTTGAGAACTTTCTGATTCAGTCACCACTGGATTTGAATTTTCATCAGAAACTACAGAAGAAGATGTTGAAGGAGTTGTTGAAGTAGATGTTGTGGTGGGACGTGCTCTTCGCGGGCAATTGAAATATTTTGTTGTTTCATTTACTTTGCACTGAAAGACAAGAGTCAAAAGCTATCAATGAATTCAAAATTAATTATAATTTATGACTTACGAGAGGAACTGTTTCAGTAATGTTATATATGCAGTATTTTTGAACTCCAAAAATAACAATATATTGAGTGTTAGTCAATATGGCTGTGGGTGGAAGTGATGTCTTAATAGTAGTAATAGTCCTATTAGTTATCGGGAGTTTGTTATGGAATAAAAAATACCAGAATCGGCCCGCAGTGTGCGCTATATCTGCTATAATAAATGTCGGTTTATTGATATCTTGGAATTCATATTTAGCGAATTGATCGGTATTGTATATAAAGTAAATCGCATTTTTTGATCGAATTATTGAAGCGTTAAGATATGTGAACGCGGCGTTGATCTCACCGTCTGGAAAGTACGGCCATTCGCTTGTTTTACCAGTACTTACGCGTTCACTTCCTTTGTAAAGATACCAGTTCTCATCCTTTATATTTCAAATTCAAAGTTTATAGCAATTCAAAACTACTCTCAAATCATAGAACACGCACTTTTATAAATACTGTTGAAAGTCTACTCAATTGTTCGTCTATCGCAAAGCTGGCGTTTATAGGAGACGGCAAATCAATCCAACGCTCGTTTATAGGTTCCGCGAAATCTTCAGAAATACCGGTTTCTGCGTCAAAGTTCCAGTAATAGTTCCCTTTAAACACATAACCTCTACCATCATCTGCAGTAACGGCCGCATCAATTGTTTCGTCTGCACACAGTTGAAGGTCAGGATCCATGTCTTGACCATTAATTATTAGACACAAATTTAAAATAATTAATAACTTCGAAAATGAATGCATTTTTCCAGAATAATCAAGTGTTTTGTAAACTCAACGAATTGGAAATTTACTGATAAAATACTAAAAACGAATAAAATATTTATATCAAATGACAGTTAAACTATTCATCTTTCAAACTAACAATATTTAGTCAACTATTATGAACGCGCTATTAATTAACAACTATTTATTATTATGGATACCGTTATGAATACATTTTGTAATATTTTAAAAATTATTAAATCATAATAATATTTGTCTCAATTATTTGCAAAATGTAAACAAATGATTAATCAGTTTTAACATCAAAATTACAATTATTGAATAAATTTGAACCCATTTAAGCTTTTATTAAAATTTGAAATCATTTTCACATTCATAAAAGTTTATATACAATGAATAATCAAAACAAAAAAAAGTTTGATAACAATAATTGGAAATCTTAAAGTTATTCTAAAGCTATTCCATAGATTACATTCTCATCAAAGTGTGAATACTTTGATAAATGGAGTTTCAATTCATTATTACTAGAATTATGAACCGAACGAATAAGTCTATCAAACCTTTGTTTCTCTTCAATAGTAAGCACTTTTGTTGAACGAAATAAAGTATGATTTAAGTGATGAATTGATATTAAATACAATATAGGACTCAGTTTAGGATTAAGTTCTCCGCACAGAATGGCTTTCAAATAGTTTTCTAAAGTATTCGAATCGTTTTCAATCGGGAAAAGAAAATTGTCTAAAGGTATAAGAATCTGAAAAAAGATATTAAAAGATGTTATAATCAATTTTCAAAAAAGATAATCAAATTCAAAGTTTTAGCAGAGATGAGATGACACGTAAGGATGTCTCAGAACTAACGGTATCATTAATTTTAAATTGAATTATGATTTGTACTGATATTGAGTTTGACTCAAAAAGATCTCAACTTAAGCTAAAACTTAATCAATTGACTGAATAATTAAAAACTAAAATATAATATAAATTTCAAACCTCATTGAAGTTGATGTTCACGACTCTCAAAGCATTCATATTATCAGAAAAGAGCTTATTTCTGAAAAGTGAACTGCATTTTCTTTGACAAAATACGAGCAAATAGTTTATAAATAATTTATTTCCATACGAAACAGATTCGAATTGACTTAAGAATTGAGCGAAACTAAAATATTAAGAAATATAAACAAATTATTTTTTGAAAGAGCTCTAAATATTTAAATTCATAATAAGATATAACTTACAAATCACCGATTGTTTCAAAGTGTGGAACTCTTTCTCCTTTTTGACATATTATCCCATTAAATAATAATAACATTTTCACGAGTAAGTTATGTAACATTTCTTGGACTGAATGATCAAAAAATATATCTTCTGATATCAAAAATACAGATGAAATGAGACAAAAAGCCACAGAAACTGAGCCAATCATTTGATTCAAATAATTTTTATGGTTCGTCACAATTAAATCGATAAATGAAAGGCAATCATAAACTTCTTGAATGACAGGTTTCTCATGTTTTAATGATTTGATGAGAGGATCAAAAACCCAATGAAAGCAATCAAAGTTTGAAAACTTTAAATACAAAGTTTTAATTGATTGAAAAGAATCGATTTTTGGTTGATTAATATGAGACTCAAGTGTTTCGTTAAGTTTGAGTTTTGCGATACTATCAGTAATTCTATTGAAATGCATCGATTTGTTGAATACAACACTATTTAATAAATCACTTTTAAGTCTAGCATTTTTGATGAAAGGGATCATTAAGATTGAGATATTAAGAAAGCATTGAATGTCTTGTGTTTCAAATGATGATAAAGTAGAAGAAAGTAAACAAATTTCGCTCAATAAATATAATTCGTACGAATCAAATAAATTGAATTTGATGTCAAGCTTCAAATTTTTGACAACTTTAGAGACATATTCTTGAATACATTTCAATAGAATGGTTGGATTTTGGTTTGAAAACCTCCTCAAAACACGAACAATAGATAGAAGTAAACAAATCGAAGACTTATCGTTTAATATCGCGATATTATCTAAATTTTGATAATAAATAGATCCATAAGACGGCAAATTTTGTGAATCTCTGAGATTTCCCTGTTTTTTAGCATTCAATTGAACCAAATTTGAACTATCGATCACTGAATCCATTAATTTATTGGCAATAGTTTTAGAATTTATTATTTCAAAAGCCAAGTGATGAAGTGGTTTACTATCGATTTTGGCGATTAATAAGTATTCAATCGCTGACAAAATGGTTAGGTTTGCGTCAAAGTTGGGAAGAATTGATTCATTCTTTATGATTGTGAGCCATTTCAATAATGTTATATAAACTAAATCATTAAAAGCAGAAAAGTTAGGATTTTCTTCAACTAAGTTTTTAACGACAGATATCAAAGTTGACGCGTATTGAAAGTCAAATGAATTTTTATGAGATATTGGATTAAGTGTTTGACAAAACTGTAACTGCTTTATGACTATTGGAAACATATCTAAAAAGTCTGAAACTCCGACTTTATGTGACAATATGTTTAGCCAAACACGTAATGATTCAATAGAAAGTTGAAGTATTTCTGACACATTCTCACAGTTCTCAGGATTTAGAGTCAAATAGACTTTCAGGGCTTCGATAAGTTGTGGAAAATCACTAATTATTTCGAGAGTTGTTTCAGAGTTACAGCCAATTAAAGTGCGAATCAATTTCAATGCTTTAGGATTTGCTTTATTGAAAACTGTAGTCGTTGTAAATGGAACTGAAACAGGAATAAAGTTCTTAATTATTGTCTCCAAAAGATGCGGACATTTAATAATGGCTTCTCTTGAACTCAATGAATGTCTAGAGATTCGAATCAAAATGTCTAATAAACTGTTGACTGACTTCGAGTCTAATTGCGTTTGATTGAAATCGAATAAAAATTTGATTCTCTGAAGTAAAGCAGTTCTTTCGACCAAACACTTGATTACATCTAATTGTGATAACTGTTGATCACTTAATTCCTCTAATTTGACGGTTGAATCGAAAGAAGGGTTTAAATCTTCAATATTCTTATCACTATTCAAATTATGATTGAATAGAATGAAAGCTCTGTCAAGATATAGTTCATCAACAATTGTATTACAAAGTATTGAATTCAATGCATAAATAGCTGTCTTCCAAACTGTTTCTGTGTTATCGTCAATACATTTGCGTGTAATTAAAACTAAAGCAGAATTTTTCAAGAGCTGAACAATAATATTCTCATTAAAGCAATTGTCAAACAATCCGTGATATGCTTTAGAAAATATTTTGGCGAACACTTGAAGCCCAATAACTTTTTGAGCACTAAAATTACTTAAAATAAAGTTATATAACTCTTGGATAGTATAACCAGGACTCGACTCATCCATTCCGTGATGGTGTAGACCTTTGTGGACATCTATTTCTGACTTATTATCCATAAGACATCCCTCAAAATCAAAACGCGCACTATTTCTCACTTTAGAATCCAGTGATTCCTCTTTCAAGTCTCCCATCCATAACATCTTATCCTTCTCTATAATATCCATATTAACCCATTTATTTTCTTTTACTTCATTCCGTTTTATCGGTAAATCATTTTCATTAAATGAATCTTTAGTTTCGATCATTTCTTCATTTGTTTCTTTCATTTCTATATCAACTGATGATTCAATTCTGTCTTTAGTTTTATTGATAAATCTTTTATTTCTAATGAAATCGATTGTATTTTTATTTAATTTACTCATAAATTCTTCTCTCAATTTCAAGATTTCATTTTTATCCATATTATTAATTAAAAGTTCGTTTTCTTTACGAATATTTTGAATATCATTTTTCCAGTCCTTAACCCCTAAACCCATTCCATTCACAATACTTTCACTCAATTCTTCATCACTTGTTTCCATTTCATTATTGATTCCTTTATTTTTAGCCAATTGTTGAGCGAAAAGACTTTTGCCACGAATTGGAATCAAATCATCACTTCTTCGCATCGCTTTTGGAAATCCATTTATTGATAATTTAGACTTTGATTCTGTCATTGGATTTGTATTAAAATGATTGACATTTTTCTCGACAATATTGCAAACAATTGGTGGTAAGTCATGATTATCTGCTATTTTATTATTGTTATCATTATTTTGAACGTTATTTCTATCGTTTGATTCATTCTTCGCTTTTTTCACATTGTTTTTTGCCATAAATTCTTGTTGTTCTCGAATTAAGTCATCTTCTGTTTCACCTCTTTTTGGTCTTTTAATTGAATTCATTTTATTAAATAGTTATACAATTATTTAAAATTAATGTAAATTCAGATCAATATCAATACGTATTTTAGTAGTTATTAAAAAGTGTTTTTACTTTATTGAAAACATTTGAAAATTATATCAACAAAACAATAATAAATAAATGAAAATAATATTATCAATAGATAGCGCTCTTTCTCAATAATTCAAACTTTTTATCTCTATTTCAAATGATTTTAAAGCTGAAAAACTAATATTTGAAATATCTTTTCACTCGATTGCTTCCCAACACATAATCATATAATAAACTGCACGCAAAGCAAACTTGAGATTTGATATAATTTACTAGAAATTTGTTTATTAGATTTGTAAGAAAAAATATAAATGTTTGTTTGGGGCATATTTTGCTTTTGAAGTCTGTATAGAGTAAGGGAAGGAATAACTTAAGAATGTTTGAATGCAATACAGAATACAAAATACAGGAATTTTTTCTGTGAAAAACTATTAAATTGATAAACGAGTAAAGATTCTTCTGTCCAATCATTAGAGTTACGAATAGATAATGAAAGATAAGAGACTCAAATCTAAACAATTGTCTGCAGTCAAGAGTGAATCGCATTTTCGGTACAATTTTCGTAACTTTTACAAAATAAATATTTTTGGATACAAAATAAATACTTTGGATACAAAATAAATATTTTTGGATACAAAATAAATACTTTGGATACAAAATAAATATTTTTGGATACAAAATAAATACTTTGGATACAAAATAAATATTTTTGGATACAAAATAACTTAAATTAACAAAAAGTCAAAGATTATTTGCATTCTTTGATTTAGAAATCTGTTATTTTTAGTTTGTTTTTCGCAATCGTTCGCTAATTAGACAATAGATGAGAAAAAAGTATTGAAAAGAAGTTGAGTTAATGTGAAAAAAATTTGCTTCAATGGAATTTTCACTGGTTTACAGTGTTTTTATTGTGAATAAACTATTTTCATTGATTATGCAGTTTTGATTCCCGTTTCAAATGTAATCCATGGCAGAGCATGTCTACAGTCGGCTAAAACGGCTGGCTTTCCGGGAAGAGCACATCCTTCAGATGCTCCCCAAGACATTATTCCAGCCAAATAAAAGCGTCCGCTATCATATTTCATAGCAGGTCCGCCATCATCTCCCAGACACATATCTTTATTGTCAGCCATGGCGCACACCATTGAATTGGTGACAGAATTTCGATATGTTTTAGTGCATTGACCCCTATCTGTGAATTGTAGCGTAACTTTTCTCAGTACTGGACTTCCGGGACTTCGTGTTGATGTTCGTCCCCAACCCGCACATATTACAGGATTGCCCACAACATAAGGTGTATCACTTCTGGGCAAACAGATCGGTCGGTGAATCGCCAAAAAGCCTTCTGATGTTGCCATCAATTCGATTAATGCAAAGTCACAATCATTGGGAGCGTTGATTCCAAGCTGAGGATGAAATATGATTTGTTTCGCATTATAAACTCTTTTAGTTGATTCTGATTTAGTGATATCGTGTGCGCCAACTATTATCTTAATTCTTGACAGATTAGTGGAATTGTAAATCGGTTTCATTTTTTGAGCGGATGTGAGAACAACATTGGCTGCTAAGAGAACTCCCCCACCAAACAGTTGACCATCGAAAGCAAGCACTACCTGAATAAAACATCTGTTAATTCAATTTTTACTCAAGGAATTTCAGTAATATTACAATCCATGGAAATTCTTGGGGTGCGGTTTCTGTTCCGCCAACTATTCTATTGGTTGGATAGAAGTTTGGAAGACCACAGTTCTCATAGTTTGGTTGAATCGGTTTATCTATCACTAGATTTGATGAAGTGTTTTCATCAGGTGAAAGACAATATATGGCGTCTCTTGTATTCTCTTCTATCCATTGGAGATATGAAGTAACTCTTGTATAAACTCCTGGAGAGCCTTCTCGAGCACAGCCTTATATTGAAGTTGAATTAAATTTAAAGCAAAAACCATAAAACTATATTTGAATCTAATTTTGAATGCATGCAAACCTATTCCCCACGAGACGATACCAACAGCATAGACTTTATCATCTAAACGAATAGTGAGTGGGCCACCAGAATCTCCCTGACACGCGTCTTGACCTTTAACCCCACCCGCGCACAGCTGACGATCAGTGATGAGCCCTTCAAATGTTTGGGAACATTTGGCATTTGTAATCGGAGGTAAACTAATTTCATGCAAACGATCATTAGTAGGTCCGCCTTCGTTGACACGCCCCCAACCGGCCACAAACAGGCCTTCAGGTTCAATGAGATCACTCGGGGGTAGACATACCGGAAGAATATTTCTAGAGTATTGAATGCAATCTTTGAGTCTGAGTAAAGCAATATCATTGATCTGCGTCACACTATTATAGCTTTTATGCATTATTATTTTGGAGACATTTAGCAGTGGTGTTGGCTCTGAGAGACTGTGCTGACCAACTCTTACTCTAATAGTATCCTTATTTTCTTGAACCACACAATGAGCGGCTGTTAGAATATAACTAAACAGAAATGTTTATTTTCGACTTCAAATCTTGAATTAGTTTACGAACTCACCAATTATTGATAAGAACTCCTCCACAGGATAGAGTGTTACGAGTTGTCATTATTGCGACCACCCATGGATAGCGATGAGCAGGTGTTACTTCAGTTCCGCCAACAATACGGAATGCTCTCTTATTTTCTTCACCACATGCTATAACAGACAATAATTGTTAAAAAAAAACTATTATATTTCTAATAATTGAATTGAAACTTACGGCAATCGAATGGTGTCAACATTGGTAATCTTTCAGGTGCAGCTTCAGGCTTATCATGTTGGATAAAAGTTGCCTCAAACCCTTTTCCAGTATTACAACAATCAGAATTGAATTTAATGAGCAATTTATTTGAATGAGAAACTATCACATCTGGCTTTACTTTACCGCAAAACCTGTTAGAATATTAATTGTTTTGTATTCATAAAGCATTTTTCATACAATATTTTAGTCTTGATTAATATGTTTTTCAATTTTCATAAGTCTATTGCAAAATTTATATGATTAATGGGATTGCATTGTAAAGTATAGTATCAATATTTATCTAAGTTTTAAGAACTAAAAACTTTTTCATTAAGTTCTATCAGATATATTGATTTTTCTCTTAATATTTTTTTATTTAAAACAATATGTTTATCAGTATTTTCTGTTTTTAAAGTCGAACCAAAATCGTTATACAAAATATAATAGAAGGATTCAAGAACTACTCTCATTGAAAACAAGATGATAATCTAGGATGTGATTTATTAATAGAAAGAATGACAGGTTTATAAACGAGAGATACGCTAAAAATCTTATTATAATTAATCTGATAAAGTTTATCTTTCTCTGTTGTCATTCAAAATCAATTGAGTAGTTTAGAACTGAAAATCTTTGAATATTCCGATAGCAAACTTTCTATTGTGATTAATTTAGAACTTTGAAAAAGCTGTGTTTTCTGAAGATAATAGAGAAAGATAAGAGTTATCAAAATGAATAATAAGTTTATTTGTAAAGATTTTTTGGCGCATCTGTGCAATAATATTTGCTCTGATAATCTTGAAAAATTGAAGCGTATTTTCATTTATAGTCTTAGAGCGCAACAATTTTTTGAAAAATCCTCTGCTCTGATTGAAGTAAGAAAAGGATATGAGTTTCACTGCAGTCAAAACTTGACTTAGAAATAAAGCTTATTTAAAGTTTCTTAATTAGCGCAAACTCTTTCATATAGCATAGAAAAGGGGATTATTGTTTATTACTATAAAAAATTAATTATTATAATGTGCAAAATATTAAGTTTATTACTTTGCATTTTTATTGATTAAAGTTATACATGTCTTTATTAT
>JAQFXV010000276.1:0-27174 GCA_034694065.1 Camisia spinifer
ACTCCACCTCCACCTCCAACTCCACTTCTCTAAATCTTAACTCCAACTCCACTCCACCTCCAGTGTAAAAATCATTTCACCTCCACCTCCACTCCACCTCCATCAACATCAACTCCAACTCCACTCCACCTTCACCTCCACTTCAACTCCAGTGGAGTTGTGGAGTTGACCTTGGAAACACTAGTTGAAACTAATCGATAGGTTTATTTTAATGTAAAGGTTTGCAGTTTAACTGTTTTGTTTTAACCTTCATTTATGACTTTAATAATGTGAAAATTATTCGTGAACTGACTTAAACGCCTTTCATGTTTTCATTAGGAGTTTAATGCAAATGATAGTTAAACGCATAATATAATCCATTCCAACACGTTTTCGAATTTATTTTTCTTTCATTTTTATTTTTTCCACTAGATATTAACTAATCCAAAGTTTTAATATATTTCAAACGATTTGAGTGATGGGCAGTTCTTCTGATTTATACCTTTCTTGTCATACAGGAAACATATATTAATATTTTTGATATGTAAACAATCAGAGATTTGTGATTTAAGTTTGTTGAAAGTATAAAAAAATAAACAATTTAAATTAAGCTATTTAAAGTTGTCTTTATACATACCAACAGAAAAGAGTTGAATGCTTTGAGTCACTTCACTTTTAAAAAAGTTGTAATGCTCTGTTTGTGTTAAAGTCCAAAACTATATTTTCTATCAAAAGATTTCTAGTGATAATGTGTACATCAATTTTTTTACCAGAGAAGTGGTAAATATCATTAACCTTTAAATTTTTATTCTTTCTGTTTGTATTCTTTTCTATTCACTACACTTTAGATTCAAAAGTTAAATGAGACTTAAATTGAGCTTTTTTTAAGCAAAGTCTATTGATATTGTAATGTGAACTTTTGAGAGACGACAAATGCTTACTACGTGATTATTATACTAAAGAGTTTAGAGTATATAATATTGTATAAAAACTTATGAGTTATGGCATATACTCGCACAGCAAACTTTGATTAGATTTAATTATGCGACACAAATAAAAGTAATAGCAAAAATGCAGTCAGCCTTTGATAAGGTCTGATGATTCCGGTTAAGACCCAGATTTTTTTTATTAAATCAAAGAAGGGATCATCTGATTTATGTGACTATTTTTTGTGAGAATGCAATTAAATTGGGAAATACATTCTAAATTTGATTCTTTTTGGGTCAAATTATTAATACTTTCAAAAAACTTTGACTGACAAACCAAAGGTCAGATGCTTCAGAAGGAATCAGATCTCAATTTACTTGAAATTATGGATCATTTCGTTTTGTCAAAATTAAACATGTCAAAATTCACAATGTTTAAAAGCTTGTTCAAATACCCTTATTCTCTGATAATTTTCAGAAAATGATAAAATAAAAAGGAAAACTCATTCACTAAACGGTCTCTCACTTCTTAGAAATCAAGTACCAGAGCGATTCAATTTCAGATGGTATTCCTGATAATTCTGGTAATTCAAAGAGGAGAACTTATGTTAAAAATGATTAACGCTTGAAAAACTTATGGAATAGACTACAACCTAATCATCGAAAACCACTGACGAGTTTAGAATTTCTAGATAGAGCTTCTAGTTGCGTTAATAAGTTCCTTAAAATTGAATAATCTTACTGATAAAACTTAAACTTTAAAGTTTACGTTTAAATTCCAACATTAATTATATTTATTTCAGTTTTTTTAAAACCTATCTGCAATTTTAATTGAAATTCTTGCTTATTATTAAAATATGACTTCAATTAAAATTTCCAAATAAAATAAACATCTTGTGTACTTTTTGGAATTCAATTTCTAACTGATTTATGTGTGATTTTTGTAAAATAGAAAAATAGGTTAACTAATATCTATTAGAGTTTTTGCTATGAATACTAGTAATTTTCCTCTAATAAAATTTCATTTTATCAAATAATTTTGGGTCTATTCAAGTATTAGCGATCGATTTAAATTCAATTTCGTTGAAAATTTTCATATAAAACAATTATCTCAATTTGGTTTTAATTCATGAACAATTTTTTAGCCTCTAATTTCATTGAAAAAACTCAATTCTATTCGAGTTCTATTAACTAGAAAAGTCTCAAATATTAGTTAAGCTTCAGATAAATTTTGATTAATTCTATGATTTTGATAACAATAAATCATATAAAAAAATATTTTCAGCAAACTGAATAAGAATTTGTGAACATTTAAATTAAAATTCTCTGGACGAACATTACTTTATGAGAGAATGTAAATCTAACTATTAAACGAAAGTTTCGAATAATTATAAAATCATTATGATATTAAATGTGGTTTATGTTACTGTGATTTTGAAAACATTAATTAATGCAATTGTTTATCAGTCAAATCTAGAAATATCTAAAACTATAAATTTTTCAGTGCTGACAAAGAAAAATAAAATAAATTTAAACTTGAAATTAAGTTATTTATTTTGAATCGAAATTGTGAAATTCTTTTTATACCAGTTTATACCTAATAAAAATAAAAGCACTACTTTGGTTTAGAGCCAAGTCATTGAAATACTTGGAGTCATTTCATATCAATTATCATTATTCAGCATTAAGCAGAAAGAATCAAGTTTTATGTGACTCAAAACGATTAAATTTTTGTATTGCATGAAATGCCAATTCTCTAAACTATAGACTGTTTCAGGCCTTAAAAAGAGATAAGAGATAAGAAGTCATTAAAACTTAAATTCATACTTTAAGAGAAGAATATAATCGGTTAAATCAAACTAAATATATGCTGATTATACAATATTCAGACAAAGCTTTTTGTAAGAATGATATAAATACAAGATTAAAAATATAAATATCCATCAATTCGATGAGAAAAGCAAAATCTATCACGTATTTCACTCGAGTGTAGAATTCAAATAACGATTTTCTCACGTAAGAAAAAAATAGCAATAATAACAAGTTAGAGTCTCATTCACAGCCAGTAAAAGCAATCCACAAAACGCATACATAATTAATTTATGAGTTAAAGAGTATAAACAATTGCTTACATTTATCATAAAATATGAACAAAAGGTGCTTCACTTGAAGAAAATGTGTAACTCGTCAATCATCGCACAACTCGAATTTCTATGCAATGCTTTGAATAATTGAATGCATTGAATAGGTTTGAGGTAAGAGAAGCTATACTTAAGAATCCATTCAAATACTTCAGGTTCTAAACCGCGGGCAAACTTTTTATTTCACTTACATTTCCAACTATTGCTATTACTGTTCTTTTTCCAGTTTTTGATAGCTTTGCATTCAAAAAACACTTTTATAATAGATTCGAATAAATGATTGCATCCGTTTGTTTGAATCAATTGAGTAAAAATTCTAATTCTCATTCAAAGTGAATTTCTAAAATTTGTTGTCTCACACTTTTTCAACCTTTTTATTTTGAATTTATTGTCTAATTTTAAAGTGTTCATAATTAATGCGATTTAATTATAGAATTAAAGAGAGTTTGTGTCAATAACTTTAGAAAAATAAATAATTCATTATTTATAATAAATAATTTATAAAGCATTCATATCTATAATTATGATAATTTTCATTGTTTATATTTTATAATGTTATGGCATTTAGTGATATAATCGAAGTTTATTAAATTCATGCATAAGTTAAGAGCGTATTAAAACGATTTCGAACGCATTTAGATTGCATTCGCATCAAATGAAAGCCTAACACAAGTGGAACCAGTGCTACCTTTATCAGTGATGTTATTTCAATGTCAATCACAATTTATTTAATAGTCTTGAGTCGGTGTACACTTTCTTTTGAAAAATACCTGTATTTCAGCTAAAAAGTTGAAATGAAGTGCACATAAAAAAAGTTTTATCAAAATGTACACCAAAAAAGTGAATATGAAATAACAATACAATTTTTCGAGAAGAACACAAGTGATTCTACTTTATATTTGAAACATTTGGTGTTTATCATGCATTACTTAGAGTGTACGCAATATTTGAACCGAATCTCATGTTATTCATTGAACTTGTTTTCATTATTTTGATATAACTTTAATGTAATTTTTCTTATCATTTATTGAAAGAAAGAAACTGAGTTCTGTCCAACTTGTACTTTAACGCCCCTTCAAATTATCGTTAAACAGCATACACATCGTTATTTCAATGATTATTGCACTTTAAATACATACTTCACGTTTTTTTGATCATTTACTATCAGTGGCGAGTCGAATGCCACGAACCGAACCCACAAAATTATTAATGTTCAATTTTTGGGATTATATCTTATAAGTTACTAATACTTGTAAAATAATTAAAGAAATTACGCAAGTCAAATTCACAAATTAGCAAATATAAGTTATCATAGAAAACTTAATATCATATAAGTGCTAAGCAACTATAATTCAACCAACTTTTCGCTAAGATATAGTTCATTTCTTTTACATAAATACTATTTTTCAGTTCTCCAAAAGCAATGATCGAGAGATGACTTTTAATTAGATTCGAAGCCGAGATTATATGAGTTTCATGTAATTTAATGGAGCATAAGTTGTAAAAGTTTTTAAACTTATCTACATTCGAATCTAAACTGCCTGAACTCAAATGCTATCATTTCAATAGTTATATGTCATTAAAACGAAATTATGTATTCAAATGTTGAGCATTTATATCAAGCATTGCATGACATTTGGATGAAATGCACAATAAAAAATGTTCAATTTGAGAATAAAGAAATATAAAACGACAAAAGTTTTGTCATTAATCTTCTGATTAAATCTGATTAAAAGAGTTATTAATTAATAATCAAATAATACAATTTTATTCAAATTCTCCAATTAGTGGTCTATAATTATTCGTTCCGTTAAATGCAATACAAATTGAGAGTTGCCTTCAGGAAATTCAATGCAATTTTGATAAAATAGACAAACCTTTTTTGTTTGAGTTTGAAAATGTTTAACGAATGCCAGAAAGACTATTAAACTGTGTGTCCAAACCAAAAGTATAGCCTAAATCCTTGAAAAAACTTTTCTTACACATGTTTTTGATAAGAAAAGTTTAGACAAAAAAGTTCAAAATTTAGAATGAGTTAAGTTTGAGCACAGATTAAAACTAACAAAAAGATTAAATACAATAACAATAAAAATGGTGTTCTCAATAGGGGAAAGAATTTTTATATATAAACAATATTTAGTAAATCATTAAAGTTAACGCGTGAGGCTTTTCAGCTTAAATACAATAAAAAGCCGGCCCCCGTTCCCCGGATTTGACCACCCCAGATTTTTATTTATGGAGTTATCTCAAAGACCGGGTCTATGCTTCAGAGCCGCAAACTTTGAATTAAAAATTAAAAACATTCCTGAAGAACATTTAATTAATGTATCTGATAATATGATTAAAATATTTAACGTTTGGATAACGGCGGCGGACACTTTCAACATTTGTAAAAATGACTTTTCAAACACTATTTTTGTATTCTTAATGTTGATATAAATAAATGAAATTTGTAGCGTTTTTACAATTTTTGACTTTTTTAATCATATGCAGTTTTCATATGAGTTAACTGAGGTTTAAGGCTATACTTTTCGTTGGGACACACAGTATATCATAACATAACTGAATAAAATTGAATCATATTTTGTTCGAATGAATGATTAATTTATGATTAAATCAGAATTATTTATCCGTAAGTAATAATACTTTGGACACACGCACACATGATATCGTTTTTGTGCATAGGGTTTGAAAGGAATCCGTAATAAACAAGATTTGGCTAACTTTAGGCATTCAATATTGAGGTGCGTTTACCTTTTGAGAGTCAGCTATAATTCGTGAAATCGTAGTTAAGACAAAAAGTGAAAGTCGCGCACAATTTAATGTCCTTCAGGCGAAAGACATTTAGTGCACGTATAAAGTCATCCATCCATATATATCTTCAACTGAGAGATGTTTAAGTTAAAAACAAAGACATTCAACTAATTCGAGTGATAGCTGTAATTATTATTATGCTTTTGAAGATGGAGTGAGAGATAAAGTCTCTAATGGTTAAAAGTAAACTCAAATTTATAGTCCAATCCTATGCGTGAGAATATGTAAAGTATAGTTGATTAAAATGTTCATGTCTTACATCTAATACTATATCAAGTTTGAACCCAAAGATCATTAAATTACTATTTCTATCGCCAATTCCTATGAGTTTGTCTTTTAATTGTTTGTTTTTGTTCTCAGTTATGTCTTTGTTGAATAAACTGACAGTCAATGTCGTGACAGAAAAAAATAAGTCATGCAATCATGACTTTATATGTAATAAACTTATATTATTCAAAGTTATTTATAAATAGGTTTAAGAAATATCTGTAGAGTTCTAATTCTCGTAATTCTGAGTCTAAGCGGGAAAACAATTACAGTTCGATTTTCGAACATAAATCTCCAATTTTATTACTAAATTACTTTTGCCATAAAATCAAAGGTCAACGAAGGCTATAATTCGTGTGAATAGTTTCAGAGGAATCACATATATATTTATATAATATGTGTGTTGACATTCAGTCCATTATATTTTGGTGTGAATTTCATATCATTGAAAAATAGGAAATAATAATTGATAATTCGAAAAATAAAATAATAGATTCTTTTAATAATAAAATTGATTACAAATACTTAAAGGTTAATCTGAAGAGAGGCTGTCGACCTCTGAAGTATACCTTTCTTTGCACATGAAGTGTACTAAATCTTTATTTATAAATCGAACAAAAACACTAAATAAAGAGAAAAGCAAAGCTTATTATAAGTTATGATCATTATGTATGCAAAAGAAAAAATGAGAAAAAAATGAGAAACAATATTTTCTATACCTCTTACCGATCCTTTTCTGACACACCCGACATATATCGTGTTCATCAACAACTACTTTATTGAACTGCTGTAAACGAATTCTTTGTTCGTGAACTTGTAATCTTTGGGATAATAATAAATTACGAAATATTTGACCGCTATGTCGCTCAATAAGCAGATGATTAGTAGTTGACTGAAGAAATTCTTCTATTGCAATGACTGGTATATTAGTCGGAAGTAATTTGATAGCCTTTAAAGGATTTATTTTTATAGAATGCTTTGTTAACAATTCAATCGCCGCCTGAATGTTTGGCTCGAGTTTACTTGTATTCGGATTTGATGTAACTTTATTTGCCATTAAAGGAGGAACTGATAGATATAGGTCTAAAAGGGTTAGGAATACCTGAAAAGCGAATATATTTTTCAAATTAAATATGTCTACAAAGGGGTTGAAAATGAAAAGTAGTTATTATTTTTAATGTCAGTCTTTGGGCGTAATTTCTAATAAACTTTATGTCTAATGAATTTTTATTTAATAAATTTAAATCAATTTACTGTATATTGTTATGAATGGAATCATAAATTTTTTCAAATAAAATACTATAATAACAGTTATTAGTATAAAATCTTTAGTTTTGATTTTTAGGCAATTAAATGAATTCAAAAAACGCAATATCTCTTAAACGAGGTCTAGTTTTATGGTTGCAGTTATTTATATTGAAGAGCTTCCGGACCTTGAAATTGAATACGTGTGTCCTTCAAGTAAATGGTTTTTCATAAATGTAAAAAATGTTATACTTGTTAAGATGAAAAATACGAGACATAACTTTATTACCCTCTTTCAGAACTAATTGAATATTATGTAACAAGTTATACAACTAAAGGTCAGTTTGAAAAACATATTAAAACTTCTCTTTTTGAAATGTAATGGAAAAAAGTAATGAATAGTTTTTATAAATTCGTTTTTTCGAACAAAAAAAATTCAAAGCGACAGAAGTAAGAAAAAAAATATGACAAAAAGAAGACTCACATCTTTGTCATGCAATCCTTTGTTATACATTCGTTCACAATATTCTTCCGCTCTTTTCATATCGTGAAGCATATGAACATATATAACAAGTGCCTCTTTATGGTTACCTATTTTTCCCATAACAACAGCTCTTTCTTCAAACAGACCATCATTTAAAAGATAAGTCGGCAACGTTTCAGTTGAATAATAGTCGGATGTTTCTAAAAAGTGCATTAATTTGCGCCTCAATTCCCCCAATTCTCCGGGTTCTTGACCAGCAGGTAATGCTTCTTGTGATTCAGGCAATTTATTCTTATATTCATTTAGAAGAATACGAATTTTTTCTCTATATTTATGCATTAATGTGTTATGAAATGAAGGCGTTCTATCATTCCAAACAAATATAACATGTTCTAAATATGGTATCAATAAATCTCCATTTATTTTTTGAAGATATTCCATGACTGCATCTCTCGGTAATAGTTCCATATCCGCAACCGCGTCATCAGTGAATATTTTAATACCTTCTTCAGGATATTCTTTGAGAACCCAATTCGCGTATTCGAATATTAGGTCTAAATTATCGGCATTTAAATGTTGTAAGTATTGGACAGTTCTCTTATAGCCAGCAAGAGGTGAATCACTTTTCTTTGATTGCTTGTAAAGCAAGTCGAGAGCATTTTTATGCAGTCCTTTATTTTGATAAAGAATTATCAATTCATTATATTTATGAAACTTTTTAAGAGCTTTTTCCACTTCTTCTAAATGGCAATGATTATCAGGTAAACGAAGCAAAGGTGCGACCAATGCATCATTCGTTTGAAGATAACACTTGAGTAGTGTTGTGTCGATTATGTTCTTGAGTTGATCTTTTGTTTTGGAAGATTTTGTATTATTAATGGTTGAAGAATCGAAAGAAGTGGAAGAATTTGAAGTATTTGCGAGATTTCTTCTGACTTCAAGTAAGTAATCGATAAGACAGAAGAGTCCAGTTTCGAGATCAGCGCCCATTAATTGTGGCGGTTTTGAGGGATAATCTAATTTATTTCTATAATCATCGGGTAATAAATCAGGGAATAAACCGATCACTTGTGAGGGATCTGTGTTTAGCTTTAAAAATAAAGCCAAAGCCTCCTTATATTGTTTTTTGCAAAATAGATCGAAAGCATGCATATTCTTGATTTTCTGCATCATTTGTTCTCTTTTACTTAGAGTTGAAGAACTGATTCCGTCGACTTCATTGTCACTCCACATATCGGCCACCTGTAGAGCTAACTCAAAATATTTTTCGTTCATCAGTTGTGGAATCTGTTGTTCGTGTGACACTTGAATCATACAAAACACATCATTACTTGAGGCCAATAATAGATGTCCTCTTTTGTTAACACATTTCACGATATGCCTTATTTTATTGGTTGATATTTGTGACAAATCGATCTTTTGAATGGATAATTTTGGTTCAATAGTTAAGATTTCAATGAGAGAAGAGGGCAAAACTGCCACCAGATATGGCTTATCATCGACTAGACTTAGAGGAATATCAGACCACGTAATCGGATAGTTAAGAACAGGCGATCCCTCGCTATTAAGTATATAAGTTTTTTCATCTCTTCCCAGAGCGAGTCGATTGTCTTCAAGTAGAAGTACAGTCGGTTCTGGTTGTTTACCACCCGTTGGAAACAGTTCTTTAGGTTCTCCGGTCACTACTTTTATGAGACTATAATCTGCACGAAAGCCGACACATAATGACTGTGAACACCAGGCGATGCTTTTCGGCAAATCCGGAACTTTTAAATCAGTGCTCAATTCGTGAAAATCATTATTTTTCCAGTAAAATAGCATTAAATGGTATTTAACGACAACACACATTCTTAAAGTGCACTGATGTTCACCAGTCAGTGTTCGCTGTTTTTGAACATCCAAAACAAAAATTGTTGCGCCTTTTGTTTTGGTCAAACAAGTGATTAATGGAAATGTGATTTGATCTAAATTATGGACACTTATCACGTTATCAGAAAGGCTGACCAGTATTCTTAAATCTGGAACCGCTTCGACCTGTGCTATCGGTTTCTTAGCAAAAGCTTTGTTCGATCGCAACAAATGTATTTCGGGCTTAATTTCTGTAAAATAATAATTTGAAAACTGTGTTAAATTAATTTTTTATTCAACAGTTCAATAAGTCTATTAAAATTGAAGGTATTTTTGCTTCTTTTTTAATTGTTTTTCAAAATTATTTTTACCTTTTAGTTAAAAATGATTAAGTATTAGTTTTTAATAAGTTTCGATTCGATTGAATACGAAAATAGTGCATAATTATCAACAAGAAAAGTATTTTTTTAAAACTTTGTGCACCACTGATTAGAATAAACTTAAAGACAAGAACTGAAGCGTTTAGAAATAGTAAATAAATTAATGAATCGTTTTATTTTCAATTTTCAAAAGTGACATAAAATTTTTTGAAATAAATGTGAAATAGGTTTGAAAAACAGATTCATGACTCAGAATGATTTCTAAAATAATTTTTTAACAAATAAGTGAATGACTTGATGGTTAAAATATAAAAATAAAGTTTGAAATAACGTTTTTTAAAGGGATATTTTGGACGAATTGTTGTTGATTTGGAAGACTTTACAATTGAATAAAAAAGAACTAATGGACTATAAATGCGATGCTTTCAAGTCATGACTCATATTAATGATCAGTTAATGTATTCTTAATGTTAAAAAGAGTTAAATTGAAACTTTTTCAGAAAAGTTTATGACACCTATAGTTATAACGAAAATCACTTTAATTTAATGACAGCTAATAATTACCAAAACAAAGGATTAAAAATAGTGTCTTAACTGATGGATAAAAAGCTAAATATTCATAAAATGTTTAAATAAGTGATAAGTTATACCATTGACTGCATTGCGTTTGGCCTCAAACTTATACATCAAAAGGTGTCCCTGTTTTGTACCAATTATTATGTAATCGTCTATTCAATTAAATGAGAATCAAATCAAATTATTAAATGATTAATGATTTGAAACATAAGATGACAAACATATCATACCATAAGCACAAAGACATTCAATACTTAGCGGAAGATTTTTCATAATTGGAATCGTTTTATATATTTCTAACATTTTCTATTAATTTACTCTTACTTTTGTTTATCTAAAAATAAACTTTATTATCATAAATATATTCAATATTAGATTTAATAAACTTATTTAAAATACATTTAAAGTCATTTAAGGATTAATTAAAAAAAATAATTAATATAACAGTTTGTGTTAAAACACAATTTACTTTTGTTTATATCACATGATTATCATTAGAAAGCTATTTACTCCTATTTTTATTGAGACAAAATCAAAAGTTTTAACTTTAAAATAAATTTATAACTTTTATATATATCTAAAACTCATGTAAAAACTATAGTAATTGTGCATTAAAAAGTACCAAATATTATAGTTAAATTACACTCTCATATGATTCAATAGAGTAAACAAAAATGATGTCATTGTTTATAACTTAAACACATGTTTTGATGAAACGGATTGTAAATAAGTTTTTTGAAAATAATGTGAAAGTCAGTGAATTTGATAATTTATTTAATCATTTCATTTCGTGCTTTAATTGGTTTCAATTAATTATAATTTGATCTGAATTTTAATAGTTTTATCAAATTTAAATTTGATTAATAATATTGAACATAATAATGAATTATTTAAAGTTGTTATCATTAAAATCATTTCAATTGAATAATATATTATTTAAGATAAATATGAAATCATTTTCATCGATAACAAAATTAAATACAGTGAAAGACGTAAAACGGGTGGCACTGAAGAAATTGGACCCAAATCACTATCCAAAGAAAAATGTGTTGTTATATAAAAACGAAAACACGGGTTTCTATCAAAAACTTTTATTCTTAAATGTGTTACAATTTGCGTTTTGGGTCTATATTTCGAACTTTGCTTTAGTTTTCTATTTTAAAAGACCTAAAAAACTAACTGAAGAAGAAATTGATGAAAAATTAAAGGGAAATAAGAGTTCGTTCGCGAGAAATAAGCTATTAATAAGTGAAAATTGGAAACAAGTTTCTCTTTCATTACTTTTTGTAACTATTGGACACATTTCAATGGGTTTGATAGCGATGTTTACAATACGTTCCGTTCGATATATTATTCTTCATTCGGGTGGTAATAAAGTTAGGATTTGTTGTTTCTCATTAATGGGTGCGGAGAATCGTTACCGCAATCATGATATTCCTCTTGAGTACATCTCTGCAGCACAACATCGAAATTCTGGCGGTAATTATATTCCGCTTAAAATTAAAGGAAAAGCGCTTTACTTTTTAGTTGACAAAAAGGGACACTTTCTTAATCCCACTCTTTTTGATGAAACTGTTGGTGTCTTTCGAATACTTAAATAGTTTTAATTAATTTTCTCGTTAATAGTTTTTATTTGATTTGAGAGAAAACAACTACAATATTGTCTCGTATCGAAAAATAGTCATAAACTAGAAAATACAGTCAATTTTTTGATCACTGTATTAGTTATATAATAGTAGAGTAAAGCCAAACACAGTTTAACTTTAATTCGTTTTTTACATACATTCTAATTATAATTTACAGTTTTTGTGTTGAGTTTTCCCTCTTGTGATTGAAAAATAATGAAAACTGTAAAGTATTTTGCTTTGTATACCAATTATTTAGAACAAAAAATTAATAAAAATGATTAATTAAACAAAATAATGAATAATTGAATTAATATTATCTATTATTATGCATCAATCGGTGTATTGCCTGCAGGCCTGCATATATGTATTCGTCTTATATTTCTATACAATGTATTGTAATATGTTTTAATGTTAATTATGTTAATGTTAACAAACAATTAATACATAACTAGTTTGTATAATCAATCAATTGGCACAACAACAACATTACTCAATCAATAAATGAAAATCTCGAACAGAGGAAGACTTTTAGTTGTCATGTTAAATATGCGCTTAAACACTGAGATTCACAAAATGATACACTTTTTCAATATATATATTTTATATTTAATATATAAACAAACGTAAAACTTAAAAGTGAAATATTTTAATAATGTTACTTTTGCATAGTTTTCTTCTTTTAAATATCAACACTTGTTTTGAGTGACAATTAGTTTTTTCACTTTTAATTTGTTTGCTTTAAAAATAATAACGCGTAAAAACAGTCGCAAAATTTAGTTACAAATTAATGAGTAAAATATTCGATTGTACTGTTCCTCATGAGTCACTTGTTATGCAAATTATTGCTCTATTATATTATATTTATTTACATAACACTTAATACATAACAAGATTTAGTTCTGTATTATTTTTTCAGTATTTGTTTTGCATACAACTCAAAGTTGATTTGAGGACTAAAAAGTTAATGAAGATTCTATTCCTTTTTACATTTTTTCAAAATGATAGGTCTCTCTTGTTGTGTCTGTTTATTACTTGCGGCTAAATTGAGGAGAGCTTCCGCTCCTCTCATTCCTTCATCATTTGAATCTTCGTCTTCTTTCTTAACCTCTATCTTTTCAGAAGTGATCGATAGCTTTCGCTTAAGTTTCGCATCATTACAACTATTATCTGCTTCCTCAGTGTCATCACTAACTTGTATCACTTGATAAACTTGTGACACTTGTGGAGAACTGTTTCGATTGTAATAATTATGATCATTAGTAGGACTGAGAGTTACTGTACAAACGGGTGCGTCTAAATCATCAACATATGAGTCCGGGAGAACTGCTTCACATGAGCTAAACATCAAAATATATCAAAGTATAAGCATAAGTACACATAAGTTTTAAACAAATAAGTTTGTATGCAGTCAAGTAAAATACAAGCGGATATACTGTATAAATATGTGGTTAAGACAAAGCTTTTATTGATTTGATGCAGAGCTCAATCAAAAAAAATGATTGGTTAGTGTTTTGCTTACTTTTCATCCTCTTCCTGAACAACATCTACATTAATGTTATTAGAGATGTTGCACTGGAGTGTCAACATAGAGACCGCAGCATCAGCTTCTTTATCTGCAATTCAATTATAGAAAACAAACTCTGAATATATTAAACAACAAAAAACTGTAATTTTCTTGCCTTTTTTGATTATTTTGGTGATTGGTATCAGTAATCTTCTTGATAAGAATGGGAATAAATTCTGTTGCGGAAGATTTACCACTGATTGTACTCTTTCTACAGACAACGCTTTCTTAACCCTTGAGAATAGTAAAATCATTATAAAAGTTAGCAGAATATTAATGAGTTTTAGATTAAAGTTATAATGAGAGTCATCTTTTTGAGGACATATAAGTTGTTATTAGAAGTTAAATGAGTCAATCAATTAGTTATTGAATGTTTCTGTGTTTGTAATTTGCAAACTTTGAATTTGTTATTTAGTGATTTATTAGTTGTACTGATATTGACATTATTATTAGATATAATAGAATGTAATGAGTTATGACATACGGTGCGGAAGCATTGCTGCTATTGCTTGACAGTTGCACTCTTTGAGGTGAGACAACAGTATTGGTTTTTGCTAATGACATATATGGATATATATGCGCCGGAGTTCTCCTGACCGCTTGAAGAAGGTTAGGCCTTAACTCAGGGTCAACACACCAGAGAGAACCCTTCCCAAGAATCTATTGATGTAAAAAACTTATTAAGAAACATATAATGACATGATATGGAAAGAGTGTGAGAGAATGTTTAATGGTATTGCTTTGAACACATTTGTTTATTGAAAGCTATGGGAAATGAAAGAATGGTTAAGTCACGAAAAAATGAAAAATGCATATCTTCTTAACATAGTTCTGTTGGTTAAGAAAAGAAATTGAGATCATATAATGCGTGCCGAGTATTGCTATGAAATGTATGTATCACTTGACAGTCTGAATAAGTATAAGAGAAGCAAAGCTAATATCTTTAGTTTCTATGACGATATCATGTAATGACACGACTGCCAACTTTGCAAGCAATTCACCCAATAATAAAGTATAAAAGAATGGCTTAGTGTTATAGCAATTGTATAGCAAAGGCATAGCAACCGTCTTGTATTGCAACCAAATTCAATCTCACACTTCTTGAAGGCTAATCAATTGCGTGCACTCTTACCGGTATTAATTCGTCCTTTGCTTTGTCCAATTTTCGAAAACATTTATTCAAACTCAGATTATGACGAACTGTATTCTTCCAGCCTATAATCAAAATAAATTTCCATTCATTTAATATTATTGGTCATTATATTTTGACTAATTTCAAACAAATGCCTCTTTCAATAACAGAACTAAAGGTCAATCAAATTTACTTCATTTACATAAAAGTCATTGAAAATCTCTGACTTTTGATTAATTATTTTCTTTAGAAAGATTGCTTTGAGAAATGATGCAATCAATCAACTCATTAATACAATAAACGAATGAACAAATATAAGGAAAAAGTTGAGAAACTTTGCAAAAGAGAAGTAAAAGTTTATTAAAGTATTACCCGACGGAGCCGTTTGATAGTAAGGATAGTGTTCAACAATCCATTGATAAATATCCTTAACAGGTAATGCTTTATTAGAAGATGATTCGATTGCCATAAAGATGAGTGAACTAAAAGAATAGGGAGGTTTGGCATTACGGTGAAGATGAGGATTATAAGTGACCGGAGGGACACTTGTTATGCTTTTATGAACACTATCGACACCACTGCCAGAAACTACTTCAGGCGGTGGCGAAACATTTTCATTATCTTCATTCAGATCCCGAATTATGCTGTCGTTATTACAGACTTGAATATTTTGTAAAAGATTCTGATCCTGAAGCCATGTTAGGTTTGTTAAGTCATTATCATCATTATCATCACCACTAAAATCGTCGCCAATTTCATGATCGCTATCAATTAGTGCCAAATCCATGGCTCGATTGTTATCCACAACGAGTTACCTGTTATGAGATTAAAAGAGCGCTAACTTTACAATAAGTTATGAAACTTAATAAATGCTAACAATTGTGAGCATTAATAAGTATAGACTTGCGAAAGAAAACTTTTTACGCTTTGAAATTAAGTAATGGAAAAGTTCATTACAACTAAATGCTGGTTTGATTGCGTTTTGTTAGGACTGAAGATAACTATATCATAACTTAATATTTTTTAAATGTTAGGTCGCAATAGGCAACCAATACAGCAACCAATACAGTAACAATAATAAACAAGAGACAATTGTGACTACAATTACGCACCAATATATATATAACAGTATATTTTGTATAAACTAAACCATATAAGTATGTTATGGTTGCCTTGGGATACATGTAAATAAAGTTAGATCAGTACTAAATCTATTTTTTCAGAGTATCACTAGAAACAAAAGAGAAAGAGTCGATTTCTCTCTAACAATACTACTAATTACTCTCAAAAATGAATTTCCAAACATTGTTAGAGCTCATGAGCGAATCTAATTCAAGTGTGCAATAGAGTTGACTTTGCTCTGATCAATGCGAATGTGAATCTGTTTTCATATCACGATATGATAGCAACAAAAACATATACAACAAGTTATACTATTTAAGCCCAACATTTTCATACTCACGACTAACACATCATTTATGATGCTATTCAATAGCAGGTGGAAATAGGGGTACATTTAAATATTACTCTCGATTACAAATAATTTCCTTCATTTCAATATTGATTTTATCTTAGAGTTCAAAAAGTTTCAAACTTTTCAAAAGTTTTAGAGTTTAAAATTTTCAGAAATTCTTATGCAATAACATTTTTGATTATTATTTTTCGAATAGTTCTGAGTTTTAACATATTGTAAAGAAAACGAGTGCATAAGTTTATCATTTGTAGCCATAACTGCAATCAAATCGAGAGAATTTGAAACAAATTAATTGAATGAAATACAATTTGAATGAAATAATAGATAGAACTTAAAGCAAAGCTTCTAACCATTAATAGTGAATGTTTTTGCACTAATAATTTAGTAACTAATTGAGTAACTATGAGATGACATCTAATCTCAATTACTACTGAAACGAGAGATATCTCTGCTTTTTTAACCACACAATTTTTTATATTCAAGATATTTAGGCTACAAATAGGATAGAAAATAATGACCAGAATAAGAAAAAAGCTCAACTTTTCTTGAATTAGAAGTTAGACATTAATTGTTTGAATTAATATCTTGTCTAATATGACAATTATGTTCTACTAATCATTAGGGTTAGAAAAAGCCATTTCTATTTCCTAATATAATTGAAATAATACAAAAGACTTATCTTCAGAGAAACAATCATTGCCAAGGATTTAGTGAGTCTCTCATAATTGCAAAAAAGATATTGTTCGACAATTGAGAATAAAATTATGCAATTTTCCATACTTTTATCAAACCTTCACAATAACAATACTTTGTTTGTCTTATTAACAAATAGTGATTCACGAAAGTCAAAAATAATTTGAGTCCAGGGTTTGATTGAAAATTATTGGATATCAGAGGAAAAGTTTTGAACACTTATTTGCAAATAAACATTTAGCTTAATATTGAACAGTATTTATTCGTCAGTTACCATCAGTTACTGTCAGCTAAATAGATAAATATATTCTAAACAGTGATAATAGAGATCATTAGTATAACTAAAGGCTAAAAAATCTGTTTAATAGACTGAAAGTTAGTTGAGTTATGTATACAAACTTTTTTTCAATTAGAATTTGCCAATCATTACACTAAGCATTGGCAGAATTGAGATAAAAATGAATGGATTATATGAAGAGAGTCTGCTCTTTAAGAAAGCTATTTCTGAATTTCCATGACTACAGTCACTACAGTCAGGGCTTTTCGACTAAACTATAACAAGAGTGTACTTTCATAGGTCGATGAAATGGCCCACAACAAAGTTGCAAACCATATAATACTACCAAATTTTGACAATAACAATAGTGTTTATCACACTATCATTCACTTCTCAGTTCATAGCTATTGACTATTTTACTTTTACATATATTTTATTCATTTTTATCATCATTTATTTCTACTTCTCTCCAAGTATTTAACTTAAATATTAATTATTCAAATAAGTTGAATCAAATGTGCATTTTTGTCATTTATAATCATTAATATTGATTATGTTTATCAAAATCAATTCATCATTTTATATGTCAAAAAGTTTTAACAATTACTACACTATATTTGAACGAATATTTTGAATATTCTATTTTCTGATTCAAGTTTTAGTGATTTTTGAACACACATTCAATCACATTTGATTTCATTTGAAATTTATTTTAAAGTTTTTGAAATAAAAATAAAGTAAGAGAAGTGATGCATAACAAACAGGAAGAATAAATTAATGATAGGCTCATAAAAAAGTTTTCTTTTAAAAAGATATTCATTTCAAGTTATTTTCCAAAATCTAGTTTTGATTACACAAGAACTCAAACCAATTAAATCGTAACAAATATGAAAATATTTATCTATTAATAAATTTAATGATAATCAAAAATTAAAAATATAGATATGTTTGACATTGAATTAGATTAAAAATTGAAATTTGATTGTAAGTAAAGTGTATGTTAAGTCAATTTTAAACAATAAATTGATTTGTTTCACATAATTTCAAATATAAAAGTTAAGAACTTAATTGAATAAAAATTTTCTTATCAATTATTTGCTGATATGTTATAGTGAATAATGAATTGTATGAATATTTAAAGAACAAACAGAAATAATATGAAAAATTAATGTATAGTTTAATTAGGATTTACTGTATAAATGAATATGAAATAGAGGACAGCGAATGAAAATCATTGGAATAGCAATAAAAACATCTATAATAGACTCGACATATGCCTAAATTACATATAAAAATATTAATTTCTGTTATATATTGATAAAAGATTTACACTATTATTGTTAACATCTTATTATCAAATTATTTAATTAAAATTCTCTGAAATTAAATCAATTAACAATTTAAAAACCAGATAAACAATTAATATCTTACCAGATCTTTCGAACCAAATCTCAAGCAAACAAATTATAGAATGAACTTTTTTCTCATAAATAGTAAAACCATTTTTTTGTGGAACCAAATGAACCCCTTATTGCTTATGTGGTATCCATGACTACATTCACCATTGACTTCAGTGACGTAACAGACATGATCAAGGGAAGCATGTTGGTTAAGGTTTTGCGCCCACAGATAAAAACAGAAGTCCTTCTCGATTTTGGCCAAAATGGAGCATGATTCAAATTTTTGAACGTCAATTGCTGCAACATAAAATAAATAAAAATTAAACTGGCAACTTACTCTTAGTATAAAACTGCTGTTAATTTTGAGTCGTTATGAGTTTAACAGTGTTTAAGTTCGTTTCAACTTATGAGTTAACATAAACAGAGATATTATCCATTTTAAAAGTACACTAACTATTAATTATTAATTCAAAATAAAAACATTCTCGAGTAATTTTTAAGAGAAAAATTCCCTTCAATAAAGGTGAAATTCCTAGAAAGAAAATTTTTTAAATCCGAAATGGTTTTATCCCCAAACCTAAATTTTAAGGATTTCTAAAAGCCAACCCCCTAGAAAACTGAGCTTGTTCATGTCTGGTGATGTATTTAACAAGGCTTAATACTACTCATCAATTACGAGCTCAAAAACTTGTACAATTTCTAAACAATTTCGAGACAATAATAAGATTAAATTAAATAATGTATAATAATTAAGTTGACGACAACTCTTATATTCAATATTTTGATAAGCGATAGCAATCATTTCAATAATATTCAAATAAAAAGATTTTAATTCAATACAAAACATGAAAATAATTTTTTTTAAAGTAAAGAACTTTTAACTAAATCTATAATTAACACATTTTATTAAGTTTCTCATAAATCAACTCTAATTTACAAATATATTTAAAATAAAACATTTTTCTGACAATCATTTGTATCAAACATATTAAAGCTTCACTTTTATAATAATAAGTTAACAGATCAAAAATTGAAGCCTTTTTCTCATCACAAGATAGCAGTGCTTCAAATGTAATACAAGAATATTCTTAATGTTCAAGATTATAGGTTGAAACACGTTCTTCTTTCATTTCATATCATATCCTATTGTTTGAGATTATCGTAAAAACCTATACAAAAACTAATATTAATATTTTTAATTGTGAGATTTGAAAAAGAATAAAATCTATTTAAAGTAAAAAATCAAACTTTAACTAATTAGAGATAACTCAATGACATTAATATAGGTTTAACAGAAAGTTAACTGAAGAAAGAATTTATTTCTATCACATTTTTAATGGAATATTAACTAATTTTCATTTTATTAGTTAGTGTACAATATATTTTATAAGTGAATATCGATATACTTATATTTGTTAATTGACAACATTATAACTAACAATAACTTAATTCAGTTAAATTATTTACAAAATAAACTTTATGGAGAATGATTGGATAGAAAATGATAAGAAATTGATATTAAATTTCAGTGTCTTCTGCGGCACTATTTGAATGACTGCTCATAACAAAGCTCGCATTTTCAACCGGGCATTTAGAACTTCTCGAAGTCTTAGTCCAACGCAATAATTCGCTGTCGTAATCAACAACACTTTTTTCACCTGAAGAGCTGTCTCTCTGTATGCAAGTCGAGCACTTTCTACGACAGCTATTAGTATGTACACAAGTCTGACAGCATTTAGTTTTATCCATTTGGAGAACTCTTTTGAGAATTTCATTTTGCTCTTCACTTGGAAGTCGATGTAGTTTTGTGTGACTATTTCTGACTGGATGTGGAGAACCCTTATGCAAAGTACTGCTCGTACTTTCATCCTCTGAGGACATGACATCCTATCAAAACAATTAAATTCACTCAAATTTGCACAAAATATTATTGACTTAAACCTATGTTTTCTGTGTTCACCTCCACTCAAAATTTGTACTAACTTTATATTGTTTTATAACATTTTCTTAGTTAAATCTTAAGTAGTAATAGATTTCTGACTTTTTAATTAAATCTGCAAAAGTTTTCCTATTTGTTAAGTGCATGAAAATGTTAAATTCTAGCAAATATTTACAATTCAAAGTTGAGTTCATCAGAAAGAATGTTTATAACTTTGTTTTCTTTTTTAGAACTATGCTTACCGTCGAATATTTTCTATGTTTGTCTTTTTTTGCCTTTTTCTTATGCGTTTCTCCATTTTTATGCCCAATTTTAACGATTTCGTGAGTGGAATCATTTGATCGACTATTCGAACGACTTGAGAATTCCGGATATATATCGACCGTTGAGAAGACAGCACTTCGACATAAGTTGTCATCTTGATATGCATGATGGTGTCCATGGCCTCTACATATATACTTATAATGATGTTTGATCTGTCCGTCACACGACACTTGACTGAATATTGATCCCGATATCGCTGTTAGATGTGAAATAATAAAAAACAACTATTCTTATAATAACTCCAATGCAAAGTCCATCTTCACTTACCCGCATTATTACTCCTGACGGCCGCAACCCTTAGATTTCCGTGCGATGAAGCGTTCTTATACTTCATCGCACGCTTAGTACAGAAACCATAACGACTCGCAAGTATGAAAAAGTCTCTTCTATATTGTTTGGTAAGAATGGCATAAAGAAAAGGATTGGCGCATGAATTTAACGGATAGAACGTAACCAACAAAAACTTTGACTTCGGAACATCGATTAGAGGAAATCCGGCGATTGCTGTCAAACCAAAGAAAGCTATGGGCGCCCAACAGACGAAATCAGTGAAGACTAGAAGTGCCATTCGTTTGGCAATTGTCATATCATTAACAGTAGCTCTCGTTTGTTGGCTTATTATTGAGCAATACATCTGTTATAATGATGAGAAGGAAAACTTAATCTTTAGTTATGTTACTCATGATTCGTTCCATTTATTTGTAAAAACTTATTGTCATTTGATATCGATCTCAGATATTTTATATGAGAAAACTAATGCACTTAAGCTTAAAACGAATAAAAAACAATACCTTCGCATAACAGGCAGAGATCAAGAGAAACGCTAATCCATTAATTGTTAGAAGTGATATCAAATACGCCACATCTCCCACTTCCTTATTTTCCATCGGCAAACATATACTAGTCTTTGAATAAGAGCTGATTCCCATTAAAGGTAAAGATGCCATTAATAATGCATAGATCCATCCGCCGATCATTACTTTCACAGCTAATCCTAACTTAAGTCTCTTATTTAATTGTATGGCGAATGTTATGGCAAACCAACGCTCGAGCGTAATAACAGTCAATGTAAAGATAGACAATTCACTCGCAAACACTGTAATAAAACCTGCGATCTTACAGCCCGAACCTGAAAAAGTTGTATAAGTTTTAGGTTAATATCCTTTTAGACCAATCAAATATATTAACGTTCATTCGTGACTGTCTTATATAAATAGCAAGTTATATAAATTTTTATTAAATATTTATGATATCTCAGAGATTCTTGCAATCAGAGCACAAGAATAGCGATTATTTATTATCATAGCCTCTCCGAAAGCTAATTCCGCTTATAAATTCTTTTCAGAAACTTATTTCCATACCGTGTTGCCAATCGATAGCATAGTTGAAATAAACGCCAACTGTGCGAATATCGACAACAGCAATGATCAAAAGGTAAACACCTATCGTATAAAAGCAAATATTTGAAAAGCGTGTTCTCACTCAAAAATGAATTTTCAATCTCACCCATCATCAAGTCTGCGATCGCCAGGTTTATCATTAAAAATTTACTGACATTGAATGTAAATCTGCCGCTTTATTAAAAGTATAAGTTTCAAAAAAAGTTGAAGCATTAGTACAAAAATTTTATGTACAGTAAAAGAAAAATTCATAATCATTTTATTAGAAAAGACTTTGATTAATTTGGTAAAGTTGTAAATAGTTGGCAAATATTTAAAAATTACTCAAATATGAATTTAGTGATTCATTGAGATTCAACTAATAAACAACTTTCTAATATAAAGCATGACTATAATCGATGAGTTTAGAGATTAAAATTTGATAAGTATTTAATATTATGCAAATCAGATAAACTCTCATCAATCTTATTTTGTTAAACTTAATTTATACGCTAAGTAGTTTGTTATGAAAGTTAATTTTATAAGTTATGGTCATATGAATAGCATAGAAAAATGAATATAAATAACTTCAATAAAATTAACATATTTTTAGAGTTAAGCCTAAAATTGAGCAGTGATTAGAATAATATGTTTACCTCATAAGCACTATCATAACAGCAAAGTTTCCTAATACAGCAGCGATGACAACAATCCATACTAACATTCTCAGAAAACCATTGCCCATAACATCTTCGCATGGGTTAAATGCATCAGGTATTGGATAGCACTTAACATTAGGATAGTTTCGTGAGATATCACCACAGAATTCCTGTTCAAATTTATGGAATAAAAAAAATTCAGGTATGAATAAAAATGAACTCAATGGAATTGATGCTTTAGTGCTCATTTCGAATCTAAAGCTTTCTCAAAGCAACTTTAATTATTCTGAGAAGAAGAAAATTCGCATGAAAATGAACTTATAAAATGAGAAAGAAGTAAGTTATAAGAAGACATTTTTTCAAAAGTTTTAATTATGAATAACTTATGCAACTTCTAGATTTAATGAGTCTAACGAATGAAGTAGAGTTTTTCTTTATTACTAGTATAAAGTATTAATAATGATTGAAATGAAAAATATTCCCAAATTAGTTATTTTTAAAACTCTAAGTCCTTAAATTCAGAAGTTTTTTGCAATGAAATTTCTAACAATTCACTGTTGAGATTTTTTTAATTAACATTAAGAGACGAAGAAATTGCTAATTTATACAAATTAATTGAATCCATTTATTTCTTTTTTATCACCCGATTGAGAATTCGAACTCCATGAAGAAACTTAAATGAAATCGATTTTCTTTCCTTTATTGCACACTTCTTTCATCTAAATCTTTTCAATTCAAGCTTTTTTAGAATTATGAAAAAATTCATTAAGTTTATAAACCAAATATTTGCTAAACTTTACATAACAATACAGCTTAAAGAAAGCTATTATATTGATCTTCACTTTTCTTATTGTACAATATATGCGAAAATATATAAGAAGAAGTTTATTGCTTTGGAAATGATGACTATTGATCCGATACCTGTTTTGGTCCAATTGAAGTGAAAACATTATTTCTAAAAGTTCCGGGGGGTTCGTGTATGGGATCTTTCTTTGAATGAGTGTTTCCACCGTTTCCTTCATTTTCGTTATTTTCAAATTCTGGAGCAAATCCTGTCGGAATAATAATAGGTGATGCTGTACTTTTAGTTGCAAAAGTAGGTCCATCCTGTTGTAAACCTATCTCTTTCAGTACTTTTCTTAAGCTTTCAGTTTCATTATTGTCTTCAGAATTGTAAATAACTCGACCATAAACAGCATCGGTCTCCTGAGGACTTCTGGTTCCACTGCTTAAGATATGACCAAATTCATTAAGATCTCTCTTTTGAAATGAGTGAGGATTCAAATACAAATTATCATCATTTTGACCACTATTTTCACTCGAAAACATATTCATGAGTCCATTTGCAAGCTTTGTTGCCTTTTCTTTTGCGTCATAATAAAGTGAAACAATGAAAGCATTCTAATTATAGAGAATATAAGTTAGAAAGAATATAGTTATGCAAAGTTAGATTTCAATTAAGACCTCATTCAAATCTCTTCGAGATCTTCCAACTGTTGGCTCAGGAGTTGTATCAATACAATAGCTATTGGAATATATTTATTGATTTAATATAATGCAAACTAAAATTTTTAAGGAATCTTTTATCCCTATTTGGTATTTAAATAATTCTTAGAAATATTTAACACATATCTGTTCTAATAGCATATTCGAAAACTTCCAGTTTACTAAACTTTCTTGAAAACTTCACTATAATAACTGTAATTTTTTATGCGTAATAAAGTTGTATTGTGAAGAAAGTTAGGAAAAATTTATATCATTAAAGAGAACATTGAGATTTTATTTTTACTTGACAATATATAAAAATAAAGTGAAAAGCATAGCTTAGAAGTTTTGTTGCAGCATAAAAGGATCAAAACTAACACTGCTTTCTTGAACTCAGTTTCTATTGTTGCCTAAATAGCATTTTGACTTTAAGAATCCAATAAATCATCGAAAATTGAAGAAAATAAAATAATGAAATTTCATTTAGTTCAAATTTAGACACTTGAAAGCATACATAAATTTCTAATTAGAAATAAAGTTAAGTTTCACAACAATTAGTAATTTATTAAATTAGACTTAAAGTTGAAAAAAATAATTTACTTTATCAGATTTGGAATAACAATAAATCTCTTGAATTTTAGCTAATATCTACATGTTTTATATAAATTATATCAAGAAGATTAATATATAAGTGTCAACTGTTTGTATTGACAAAAATATATAATATAAAGCAGTTGTATAGAAAAGTTTGAAAAATGAAGCGAACCTTTTTTCCATATCTTTTTTGAACATTTCTTGATATCTCGCAAATTCTTTGGGATTATGAGTCGCCGGAAACTTGAAAGCACAACAATGATAGGGATATGTGAGATAAGCTGTTCTTATGTTCTTGAAATTCATCACAGATGGTATTTCTTTTAAGGTGAACGTATTTTGTAATTTTAGAGTCTCGAGTGTATCAAATCCTATGGTCGGCAGTTTAGTTATACTCGTTTCAGACAGATCTCTGTTTGACAAACATTAATCACATATCAAATTAATATCAGTATTAAAATTGAGTTTCCTTTCAGTCTTTGCCAAAGAAGTCGGTGACAATGATTTTGAAAAAGAGGATACTCCTCGAGGATAATGGTAAAAATGGAAGAGTTTTAGGAAAATGCAAAATTTTGATGACTTTCTTTTTGGCTTATTTCATGTTCATTTTGAGTATTTTCGGAAAGTTTGTGGATTTTTGATGGTATTAGATTCAAAAGTAAAACTTTTGGGAAAAATGTATGCTGCAAAAAATGATCATTTAAATCCGACGAATTAAGATTCCCTATAGATTTTGAAAAAAGACATACTGGCAAAGACTGGTTCATTTGGTTACTGGACTTTATATATTGTTTTGTTGAAGGACTTAAGTTAATGTACTGCTCAATAACAAATTAAAGTGTTCAAAGAATAATTCAGTATTCCTGACCGACAAAGAACATTAGATGTGCTGAAGAATTGGTGACTTCCAATTTTTTAAATCTCATTTTTACAAATCCCATTTTTTCGAAAAATTACCCAATTTTCGAAAATATAATTGATTCACTATAACTTCAGATAAACTTTGAGTAATGGTTTAAAATGTTTTTTATTGTAATTAATAATATCAATTTTGATAGATCATAAAAATTGAAAAAATAAAGTTTTAAGAGAAAATATGATGAATGGTTAATAACGTAATTAATTCGATAACTTCAACGAATAATGAAGAGAATTTAGAAATTGTGAAGCTAACATCAAATGTGATAAGACTTTGATTAAGCCAAAAATGTGTGCATTTAATTGATTTTTCTAATTACTTTAAAGTTTAAATAGCATGTTTAACAAATTGGATTCGAAAAATGAGACTCGTAAAAATGGGAATGAGCCGAATAATGGAATCATTGCATACTTTAGGCTCTTTACAATAATTAATGTCAATTCGCTGACTAATAAAGTGTCTAATCTTTAAGAAGAGAATCAGAAATCTTTAACGAACTTATTTATAAAGGTTCTTAAGCATTAGTTCTAAACCTTCAATAAATTTTGATTGGACTACAATAAAAATATATTAGTATTAAATTTAATTAAGTGAAACTAAAATAGCTTTTGAAATAATTCTTTTTTATATTTTACTTTCGAGAGAGGATTCAGCAGATGATTTATTTTACTTCATAAAAAATATTCTGTGAAGTAATCTAAAAAAATGTGATTTTAAAAATATTCTTAGAGGTTGTTGTAATCTTTGGTAGTTAATTATGACAATTGATTCTTATTGAATTATTTACAATGTTTAGTTGATATAACAGATCTTATGCTTCTAAATAGATAAGAAAAACTTGAGATTTACAAGAAGTTATCCAATAAACTAAATGACAACACACATGTGCACACAATGTGAGCTTCCTAAAATCTTCATGACAATAATTTAAAATGTTAATTAAAGCTATGTCAACACTTTGGCAATTACTTTTCGCGAATAACTATCGAAATCCCGAATTTTAGAATCCAGAATTTCCAAACCCACAAATTTGAGGACTGGAATGCA
>JAQFXV010000277.1:0-27089 GCA_034694065.1 Camisia spinifer
GTGTGTGTGTGTGTGTGTATGTGTGCGTATGTGAGTGTGTGTCTCTACACGAATCAACGTATATGTGTGTCTATCTATGCATACGAAGAACGGAACAACTTTAGCTCTTTGGGCTTATCTCTACTAAGCAATGGTCGCAACCAATATATATGACTCTCTGTATCAATTGCGATACTGCACTCTATTAATGTCATCTCACGTCTAGCTTTATGAGAAACACTTTAATCTTAAATGTATATATAGCTCAATTTTAAACTTAATTTTTGATTCTAAAATATTTCACTAATTTCATAGTAAGTCTAACCTTAAATTAAAGCCGAAAAGATTAAATTTAATAACAATTTTCTCTATCATGATAACCATTATAAATATAGTAAAAAAACTTGATATTATTTCATACCTGAATTCAGTAATATGTGGGATAAGTCATCACGTTTTTGTCTGATATTTTTTACCATTTATCGCAACAAAAAATGTGCAATGAGTTCGAATGACAATTTTAATAGATTATACTATTTTAATGGCATATTACAGTCGTCCTGTCGTCCACTCTCAATAATTAGTAAAAGTTAAAGTTAATAAATATAAAAAAGTAAACAATGACTGCTTTTATGAGTTTCGTGCCTGCCATCAAATCAACATATAAATAGATACTCATAACGCAATTGATAGAAATAAAAAGTTCATTTAAGCAAAATCTGGTAATAAAATGCGAGAGAGAGACGAGGGATCAGATCATTATCATCTATGAAAGAGTACCTTATATTGATGTAAATGATGGGCAAAATATTATATATAAGTGAATGCAATTTATTCGTGAATATAATAGAGAATAAGTTATCGTAACGAATGAACGGAAACAATATAAGCCAACATTTGTTTTACGAGTCGAAACACTGCAATTGATATTTAGCTGAAGCAGACATTAGACAAAACAATATTTTGTTTTTTAAGTTTCACTTACATCTGCAGTTGAGGCAAATTTGTTTGAATGCAGTAATTTTCAATTGACATTTCCTCAGTCTCTCTTCTTTTACACTAAATTATATTGAATGTCGAATTGTAGTGATTATGGCCAGCAATAAACGACATTTTAAAAACAGTCATCGTGTATGTTGTAAATTATATATTTTCATAGACTCTTAGCTTCTTCACAGTATTGCTTCTCAACCTTCAGTATTACTGTATTTTGTACTACAGAGTACTGTAATTTTATTAAGAGAGTCAAAGAGAGGGAAAGCATGAGAGAGAGAGAGAGAGAGAGAGAGAGAGAGAGAGATCAAACATTGAATAGAGAGAATCATAGAATGATTTTCCGAAATTTTCTACCTTTACCTTCACTGGATTTAAATTAATGAGTACTTTAATAATTACCTATAGTGAGGATGGGATGAGAAAGTCATTAGTTAGTAATAATAGTAATGCTATTTCTTTAGTGAATACTGAACTAAATAAGAATGTCTTTGATTACATCAGATATTAGTTCATATAATGTACAGAATATACTGAAGAGGGGAATCATATAATTATTGACATCTTCATAATTAGAACCATCGCAACAAGAGATCAACTTCTGGCGAACTCTAGAATTGAAAACTTTTTTTTCATACAGGAAGTTCTGTATTCACTTATAATTAATTTTTTATTTCTTTTTTATTATTTTTGTTTAATTCAATTATAAAAGAGAATGTTTTAAAATGCATTCTTCTGCTGAAGAATGAGATGACAATCACATAATTTATTTTTAGAGCTGGCAGTTCTGGTATATCAACGAAATAACACTGAGATGTGAACATCAATTGAATATGATTTCGTTATTTCTTGACACAGAAAATAATATTATGTTTTAATGATTATTGCGATAAAATAATCACTTAGTCTTCTCGCGCAATGTAATAAAAAGGTTGGACTGAGAATGTAAGGCGTGTTATGCAATGACTGATAATAGTTATAATGAAAAAATGTGAACCGAAATCAACTGAAAGAATAACAGAAACAAAAAGAATAACAACTATTGCTATTCTAATATATGTATTATGTATTTGAGGACCAAATGAGGACTGAATAAAGACTGTGTCATATAAAATAATAATAAAAAGATGAGAGTTTATTCATTGTATAAAAGAGACGAATGCACGCAAAACTGTAATATTCAATGTATTTCTAGCTTAAAAGTAGGGGAGAATATGTAGTTATTATGCTATAAATTAAGTTTTGATTATTAATATCAATCAAAAAGTCATACCAAACCATTAACAGAAGAGCTGATTCATATCAATGGCGTAAATAAAATTGATTGGTTTTATGAGATCTTGTGTAACCCTTATTAGTAATGGTTTTTCAATTATAAGCTCATATTGTGCTATAAAATGAATTTAGTTTAGTATAAAGTTTGAGTATAATTTACTCAATAATTTATTTATTTATTTTGTTCAGTTAAAATCATTTACAATAAGTGGTTTTCATCCTTTTAAGGTGAACTTCGAACTGTTTTTGATGCCGAAGAATATTAGCAGAATATCAAATCTAGCATTAAGTAAAAGAAGGTCTTAAAATGCGAAACGAGTCCAAACTCACGTTTTTAAGGAAGGGCTAGCAATCGAGGCAAAGGCAGGAAATTCGTTTTGGCCCACAATATGACCCCTTCCTCCTCCATACAAAGAATGAGCCCGACATCAATTCATTCATAAAAGAGTGCATTATATCTAAAGTTAAAGCCACGGTTTAGTTGTTTATGTATCACTTGATTCAATGCATCCTCTAATTCGACCCCAAAATGTTTAAGCGTTTATATAAGACTTGTTTCAAACTTGTGTGCAATCGTGCCCTTAGACCTTCTTTTTTACATCATTGCTTCCTATGTAATGAAAATTCAATTAATATTTCTTTTTTGAAAGGATTTACTCCCAAATCATGAAAAAACGCAAAAGAGAAATGTTATTAATTTTTGTTTTATATATACAATACCATCGAAGGCAATGAAGGCAATGAAGCCAATGAAGGCAACGGTGCTATTCAGGAATTTGGCAATAAAATTATAATGCGAGGTAACTCTACGTGACGACGTTCAACACTCTTTGACCGCACACTCTTTGACTCAACATTCTCTAACATTTAACAAACAGATGAATAGTGCGCCTGAATATGAAAACAGCAAAAATATAAAAGTCAAGTTTCTCAACCTGAAAGAGAGAGAAGTATAGGGAGAGACCCAAGAGAGACGAATGAGAGACATTCAATGAAACGTCTCAAACATTTTGAAAAAGCAATAGAATTAATACAGCAAACCATACAAACCGTACCCGAGAGAACGTTTTGGAACCTAAAGTCAGGACCAGTCATATCATATGCTTTACTCTCTTTGGTAACTCGTTTAGCGGCTTTGTGTAGTTCTGGTGCTGGCTTTAGCTGTATTACTTACAGGTTAGCATTGGTTAGCATAAGCTTTCACTGTTGTAGCACTTGTCTGATCAATCATACAAATGACTTTTCCACGTTTGTGCTTCTTTTCATGCTTTTGTCTCATCTATTGAAGACCTCATACAATAACTTTAAAAGTGATAGACATTCAATGCAGATATCGTGCAGAAAGCCCTCAACGTATTGGCATGAGATACACATTATTATTATTACTACTATTACTATATAATGCTTCTATAATAGATATTATTGATACCACTATTACCTTTATTTTTCTATCCCTTATTATTAAATAATAAAAAATATTATTTTTGAAAGTTTGCTCTTAATTAGGTTGAAATGATGTAATAGTATTCACGTGTTATGTTTGTAACTGTTTAAGAGATGCGTCCGTTCACCTCAATCTTTGCTAATAAAATTGTGATACGAGAAGAGGCACTCTTTTCAAAATGACTATTACTAACACTCCCTTTACTATCAAAGAAGTGAGAGAAATGCACGAAAAAATTGGCCTCTCTTTTATTTTGATTTTCTATTCGTGTTGAAAGACTATATAAAATAAAGAAATGCCAATAAACAGTTATATATGACAGTAATAGTGACTCTCAATTTAGTACAATAAAGAAGACACTGCTTAATAAAATAAAATTGAATAAAATAAATTGAGGTGTAATCTGAAAATTTTATGAATTAAAAGCAAACTTTCCACTTCTTCTACTTGAATACTTATTTTTTACCTGTTTCTTCTATTCGGTCAAATTTCCATTTGGTATCAATTTTAATGCTAATCTGTGATCGCATTCACTAAAAAGTGGTCTTCATATCTTTCATCCTACATATTGTAGAGTTATCTTTAAGCAAATTCCTACACGCTGTTAGTCCCAGAACTAGACATTATATACTTAAAGGTATAGATATATTTTTCATCCCCTATTTCTCTAGAAACTAAGCAATCGAAGAGCACTCCCATTCCAAGGCTGGGGCACAAAACTTTTTTGAGTTAAACTGTTTGAAAAACTTGTTGGAGCAAAAAAGTCATGATCATTGGCTTGAGGCTAAGCTACGATGGATTTTAAACGCCAAAATTTCTAGAAATCTTTGAGATTTGATTATATCAATGCTTCAGCTGATTGAGTAAGAAAATCAAATTTATAAAAATATGTTTCTAAAAATATTTTTTGCGAAAGCAATCTTTTTTTCTTATAAGAAAAATTTAACTGATGAGAATCGTGATGAATGTAAACTCACTTTGATGTTCATCTCAAGCAATCAATTAATTAATAAATAATTAAAATAAATCATATGCTGTAATAAATCTATTTGAATTGTGAAAATGTTTTTCAAACTGTCGGTATTTTAAATAAACAAAAACATCATTATCTGAGTTAATGTATAACAACAAAGACTACTTTTCATTGAGGACATTATTGAATGTCTTTCATGTTTGTAAAAATGTTGTAAAAATGGTAATGAAGGGGAGAAAAAGTGAGTGACTGTTACGCAAAAACCGTAATCAAGCGAGAATGCATTCGCCAGACTCGCCTTTTAGCTTTTGCATTATGCATGCAATGTTTTCAGCAATAGATGCGCCATTTCATCATCAAAAGTTTAAAGCCCTACAGGCTCTGTGTGTAAACAAACATAACACTTACATTGAATAACTTTTTTGCATATTTTAGGCGATAAAGTATAACAACTAAATATTCTGCAAGACTAACAAGTTTAAGAAATATATATAGATATTTGGGACATTTTTCGCAATTTTTGACTTATTATAAAAAACTGATATCAACTTGAATTTTAGTTTGAAATCTTCTCTTAAATTAGTATTCTTTAACATTATTTAAGGTCTTTTTGACATAAGATGTATAAATGGAGCTGAAAATTCAACCCATATATAGTATGCTATATAAATGCATTTATGTTGCGCTAAATGCTTAACAGAAGATATAACTTTACAAATTTTATTTATCGCTTATTCTATACTTTGGCCTTAACATCAAGTTTTTTCTGAAAAATTTTATTAAGAAGCAGAAAACAGGTGAACATTTAATAAATTCTGACCTTGGCTTAAGTTATTCAAGACTTTGAACGTCACATTGAATGCTAGCATTGATTGTAAGTTTAGTCAATGCAGAGTCAAAGGCATAACTAGGATGAGAAAATGCACGGAAAACTCCAGAAATGAATGATAAAATAAATGAATTTATTTCTCTTAAAGCCTCTTTTTATAATATCAACTTATTTATTAGTTTGCACAACAAATTTAAAGGTCGAGAAAATTGCAAACCAATCACTAACGGAAAAGTATTTATATAAGATTTGATTCTAAAACATCAATTTTACAGTATTATTAATTTAGATTGAATTTTAATGAAAATATAATTAGCACAACTCCTGAACTCGAGCAGTTTCCTGTCTTTCTGTCTTTTCCTAAATTTTTGTCTTCAGCTATTATACATTTGGTCTCTACGATGACTAAATCTTAGAGCAAACCTCGACAATAATGGATTATATTGATCGCATGATTGCTGTGCCTTTTGTTTGTATTATGGAGAAAACAGGGATTAGTTGAGTGAGAGGCAAACGCAATGAAGAGCTTATTATATGATGAAGTGCTCGGTACACATCTCACAAATTATTATTGTTCGCCAAACTCTCTTCTCTGCTCAAAGTTGTACTACTTTTGTGAATCGCATAGATACACATATTTGCCATATAATATACAGGCAAAGAGCAAAATAGCATCTAATGAGCACGTCTCACATTGAAATTAGTGCGATAAGCCTTTTTCCAGCTATAGTTACTAACAATTCACTATACGTTTCACAATATACTCAAACCATTAAACTCATACAAAAATAATTCAAAGAAAGATACCTAACATTTGCAAAAGAATAGAGTCAGTGCTATTACTATTTTTTATTTAGTCATATAATGTTAATCATAAAAATTGTCCATCAATTTGTATCATTTCCGCAATCACAGAGTCGTATCACTTAAACATCTTTCAATTTTTATGATGGGATTTGATTGTGTTTGTATTTCGCGACTATACACAAAATTTTAGATTTTACTTGAGTAGTATCTGTTTGTTTTATTTTTGTTTTTATGTAGAATTAGTTTTTTGATAGTAAAGGATAAGTCAGCAAAGGTTATGCATAGTTATAAAAGTCCAAAAATTGAAGACGTGATTTGGTTCCGCGGCATTGCATTGCATAGCATTTGTTGGCAATTTGCAAAAGTGAAGCACAAAAAAGATATCGTCAAAAGTGAACATAGAGTGAGCAGAGCGAGAATGAGTTTTTCTGGTTGGCTGTCAGGCTTCAAATATGACCTCATATTTGTGACAGCATTTTTACATTTTACTGCTCAAATGTCATCACAAATATCGTTAATTTTAAATTTGATGGCAATTTGAACAGTTTTTTACAATTAAATGAGAAACACTTCTATGAATTTTAATTATATTTATTATATATTATAAATTCATTTAAATTCAATAATTCTCTTTTTGTTCTTATCTAATTAATAGTAATACTTATTAGTTATTATATAAATTAATTTGTACTTACATTTTATAAATAGATTAATTGATATTTCATGATATTTTTAATAAGATTTATTCAATTTTACAATTATGATAAAACTCTAACCTGTTTTATGCCTGCAATTGAATGAATAAACGTTTCAACGATTATACAATAAATAGAATTATTAGTATTTTTTAAAAGAGAAATAAAGTGATTGTCAATAAAACTCAAAATTTTGCTTATATTTATCGAAGACAGATATTTATAAATATATAATATTATTTCTGTCTGATGTATAAAAAAATTCATTGATTATGGAAAAGATATTTTGTATTCAATTCAATGATTCGAAACTAAAATAGCAAGAATTGTTATTAATAAACTTAATTGATTATAAATTTTAATTTTAAAACTAAATTTTTGTTTACGACATTTATAGAATAACATTTATAAAAAGGTTTACAAATGTCTTATTCGGGTTTAAATATCTTTAATCGATGGTTAATATCTTGAGTTAAATTTTTTTTACATTGATTGCCTTGAAATGTTTTACTTTAAATTCTTGAATAATGCTCAAAAAAATTATTTTTACAGAAAACGTCAATTTGCGACTTATATCAAATATAACAAGATATAAGATTCAAATAATTATTAATTTGATCAATATTCAACTTTATTGACTACATGGTTGTTATCAATGAATTTTAAATAAATTGAAAGTAAGAGAAATATAAGTTCATATAAGATATAGTAGTTTTAAATAGTTATGAAAATGTTCTTAGTTGTAAAATAATTCTTTATATGAATACTTTTCAATAAAATGTATACTTAATTTATTAGATTATCTTAAAAATAATTTTGATTTATTTGTGAATCAATTTGTAAGATTTGATGATCTATTATTTATAATCAGATAAAATGTTAATATTTATAATTATAACTTCATAGAGAATATAGAATTATCATTAATAAGCATTCAATTATGCAGAATGTGTTCTTATATTTAATAAAGTGTAATGCGATACAAAGTAAATATATAGTTGCTATAAAATTACTTCATTCAGTTCATTCAGACTTCATTATAAGGCAATAACTCTTGAGTACAAATTTATTTACGAGATTGTATTTGCTCTGAAAAGAAAATCTTTACAATCGTATTAATACTATAATCACACACTTATTTTGATTCAATATATCATTTCTATTAAAGCCTTATAACAGGTAATTGCGAATAATTTCCTATTGTTTGCAAAACTTAATATTGTGAGTGATTTTTTCCGACCACTACCTGTCTATACGCTGAGGGATTTGAGGCAAACACAAACACCGCATGAGCTCACTATTGAAATGATGAGACACGCTATGAAAATACTATCATTGAATCCAATTTAGGTCCACACGTATGCTATCATTCTAAATGTCTACCCTATCAATGCAATAAGTTATGTGATAGGAGTTTTGGGCGATATATTTTTAAGTGCAAAATGCAAAGCATGACATTTCACGTCTAAGCGAGTAAACTACAAACGAATGTAAAAAATATATGATTGTACTGTAGAGAGTGGTTTGAGTAGATATTAAAAAAAGTTGAAATTATACGGGCGCTAACGCTGCATAAGAGAAGCATTTAAGATAATCATTGAGCAGTTTATTTGAAACGTGTATTCTCCTCCCTTATGCACGACAATTTCAACACAATCTTCAGACGGCTCTAATCATAAGAAACTAGACTTTCTTTTTAGGGATATATACATAAGACTACGGTGTAGAACACTCTACACGCTTTACTTATAATATACTGCATAAGTTATACAGGTATATATCACTATCACAACACAGACTACACTAAAACGTATACTACACTCAATTTTGTATAGATGTACAGTTTATACCATTCATTATCTCGTTAAGTCTTTTTTGAAACACCATTTACGCTTACTTTTGTTTGGTGCCAGTCAGTAGAGTCAGTCATCAGACTCACAAGAATCAGAGCTAAGTTTATAACTGTCTAAACTAAGTCCAAACTTAAATGGTATTATACGGTAACTTATTTCATGTTCTCTTATTTTTGATTTTCAAGTCCCGCTCATATAAGTAGAGAAGAAGATTTCAGGTTATAATCAGTTTTGCCAAAAGATTGAGAAACTTTTGAACGCTTAAGCAGTGGTATGCTTTTGATGCATGGTTTTGATGCGGGCAAATGCTCGCAGTGAGGAAACGTCATTCACTTTGGGAGAGAGAGAGAGAGAGCATAACACAGTAAGACATGTGCCTCTTTTTACCTCCTTCTGTGGTCTGTGATGGCTTATATTGAGAAGTGGCCGTCAGGTTAAGATTATAGACATGAGTTTATAAGATATCTTGCATGAAAACGGCTCATGTATGCCATATTCCTGCTGAGCTTTGATGCCATATCACCAAAATGCCAATGTTGTGATTCAAAGCCGCCCTCAAACACAAATCTTTGTGCCCAACAATTTTATATTATACTATCATAACTGACATAATATCGTCTAAAAAGAGAAACCTATTGATGAGAGACACCAAACTGTCTTCCTCTTAAGGATTCGATACAGGGATTAAATACAAGTTTGGGAATAGTATAAAGTTATATCATATGTTTAAATAAATTTGCAAAGTATCGCATATCCTTGTTTAATGCTTAAGCAATTTTCTTTATTATTTTTTCTTAACTTAAGTAACAAAATCACATGAGCTTTAACTTAAAGTATTTAGCATTGACTTTGAAGCGGTATAAACTTTACGTAGAGGTATGTATGCATACCTTTTTCAATTGGGTTTTCTATTTCTCATTCATGTTTGCATAGAAGGCCACTTTTGGAGTTACCATTCACAGCATGTGTCCTTTAATCTTTGTGTGCAATCGGACTGCAGGTCCACAATATGACGTTCGATATCTCTAGCATTTCAACTAAAGAACCTCAAGGAATCTCAAAACTATCTTTAAGTGCCTCCAAGTTTGGTTGCCTGAGAAATAAATTGCAACAAATATTCTAAATGTATTTAAGAATTTCAACACTGCTCTTTCTATAATAAACATTTCAATAATAACTATTTCTTCAAACACTATTATGGGATATTTTAAAGTTAATATTTTAATAAATTTAATTGTGATTCAGATTTTCTGAGATTTTTATAAAAATATAAATTCGAATTTAAAGTTATAAATTATTCCTCAAATATTGCATAAAAATTAAGTGAATGTTTTCCTGACCATCAAAATAATTTGTTTTCTGCTTAAAATAAACTTAAAAGTTGAGCTTAAATTGAATTCACTTCAAACTGATTATTCAGATATTACATAATTAGGAAAAGCTTTTGCAAATTTTCCCATAAGTTAATGTATGCTCAAGAATAGAGAATGGCTATAAAGTAGATATATATAACACCACTTTCTCTCTAGTATATAATGACGTTGATATGTATGATGTATGCTTGCAATTGTAGATAAGAAGATCCCCACATATATCCCACAAATTCGGTGAATGTGTTGTGTGTTCATGAAATTAATTAAAACACACGCGAAAGGACTTATTATGGGATTAAAAGTGAAAAGTGTTATGAATTCTGATGATGCATAAATTGGAAAACACTGAACTTTTTAGGCTCCAGTATAAGTGCATTCCTATACAACTTGTTATGCACACATTCAACATATTTGATTTTGTGAATCACAATATAAGACTAGATGAATAAACCATTAATATCTTATTTCTTTGTTATTCGATTAAAACTAAACAATGCTATGAAATTTTTATTCATTTAGGTATAAGTGTTTTAATTAGTTATTTCTAATACTTTAATCTCTCATTATTAATGCTCAACCAATAATATGCAGAATATCATCAAATTATTTTCTGTTTTAAAATCTCAAAAAGATTAAATCTCTCAATTATGACAATCAATACAATTATTGTATTGTTCAATGAGAATACTGAAAATTTCTTTTTCAAATATTAGTTGAATAGATAAATAAAAGTATAATTCTTTATCTATTATTCAAAAGAGAAAATTAAAAGTTGCGTTTAATACTTAAAAGCATTCTTTTAGGATCAGAATAATTGGACGATAAGAATTTTTTTAGTGGACTCTTCAAGTTTCAAATAATGGTATAATAAGGGTTTCATAAAGTTTAAGCAACTGCTGAAATGAATAAATGGCTTAAATTAAACATTGAATTAAAAGTTTAAAATCATTGCGAGCAAAGGTTTGAAATTTGAAGATATTTTCTATTAAGCGATCGCTTCGATAAGGTCTTAAAACATTTCTTATACAAATCGGTCCAAATAATTCATTTAAAATAAATTTAGATTAATTCACGCGGAATCGATTACAAATTTGATTGACTTGTTTATTATACTCAGAGTATATAATTGTTAAATAAAGTTCAAAAACTCCAACAGAGATTCCTATGTCTTAATGATTTCAAATTAGATAATTTACATAATTTTGTAATTGGTTTTATCTTATACATAAAGTTGAATAGTTCAATAATTTTCTCCTTCGTAATCATATTGTAATTCTCAAATTATTATTGTTTATATTCCAAAATTGTCAAATTCCATAACATTCTTTTTTTAGTACTCATCGATTTAATTTGTAAAAATTATTTAAGCATTTTAAGTATCCAAAGTTTGATTGCATTCAATTGATTAAGTATTCACGGAAAGAAAAAACAAACAATTTTATGAATGAGTGAAATAGTTAAGCAAAACAACGAGATTGTTGTAAACTATGGTTGAAATACTATTATTAGCTTATAATAAGATGAGTTGTATAATTATACGCAATTAAACTTAATTACAAGTTACGTTTGTAATACAAAGCATTTGATTCTAAGTAATTAACTTATTGTTTGCTTAGAATTATGCTAAAAACATAAAATGTTTAAAAAGGTTTCTATTAGCAATGAATGACAATAATATGTTTTAATTTGGTTCTTTGGATTAGTTTTCTATCATCGTATAATCAATACTGTTTTTCAAGAAAATATTGACTAAATGTTTTTCTAAATGAAATAAATGCAAGCTTAAGTCAAAATATATATTAATGACGTGAAGCGGGAATTTTAGTATTTTCCGTTTTCATTGTGAATATTTCAAACTGTAAACCCAAATATAAAATTGATTATCGTTTCAAATTTTTCTAATTTATAAAAATCAATGTCATAACTGATATGAGTTTCAAAACATGTAAAATAAATAATGTTAATTCAAAGGATAAAATTTTAATCCCTATTTTTGTTACTTTATGAGTCATCAAAAACGAATTTTTTTATTATATACTAATTTTTACTTCGGATTCGAAAACTAAAACCTCGTCGTCTTCTTTTTCTTCAGTAAAAAGAAGACTTATGGAATCTCAGATAATCAATTTGAGTTACAAGCAATTTAAAGTTTGCTCATTTTTAAAACTTAATTCTTTAATGAATATATAGTTGAAAATTATATTGAAATGCATTGATTTGTTTCTTGATATTTTATGAAGGATTGACTTAAAATTTGATGATTAGTTTTAAGAGGTTTTGAGGAAACGTTTTGAAAGATTTAATAAATAATATATTGTATTTTTAGCCTTTCATAAAATTTATTTCCACACAATGTAAAACTCATGATGTCATTGAAGCTTCTCTGAAACTAATTGTAAAACCATCACAAAAATGTAATTCTATTCAACTCACTTCGAATCACGTATTGATATTTTAGCACATTTATCACTTCATACTCTTGTATTGAACAATATTGATTGTCATATAATGAAACTCATTTGATTCTATTCTATTCAAATAAAATCCTATTATACCTGTAGAGACACTATTTAGAAAAAGATTTGATTTATAAGTTGTTATTTAAAATCAAATGGATAATTCGAAACTACTTCTAACAGATCAAGTTTAACACAATCAAAGTTACATTATTTTTTACTGAATTCATTAATTTTACCGAATTAGAAACTTTTACAAAAGCGTCTCTCTCTCTCTCTCTCTCTCTCTCTCTCTCTCTCTCTCTCTCTCTCTCTCTCTCGCATGTCAAATAAGAATCTATTGTTTAAGAGAAAAGTAACAACATATTTAGCATCTTATGCAATATAAGTGGTGATGAGTTTACTGTTTAGTTATATAAACATATTGAAACGCGTGACACACACTTTCATTTGAAGTTCATGCCTGTAAATATCAATTTATCGAGAAAGTGCAATGTTTGCGTTTTGGTATAGTATAAGAATAGGAGAAAAGTGAAATTCAGAAGCCAAAAACTGACATACATGAGTGGCAAAAAAGTATATTCAAACATTTGATTGGATCTTTTGCACACACGGGTTAAGTAGATTTAAAGAACCCAAAAAATATACATTGCATTAAAGTAAAAAAAAGAAAGAAAACCAATCCGTACACAAATATAAAATCTAGAGTTTGATAATACTTAGTTTGGTATATGTTGTGAAACAATGTTTTCGCTCTCCCGTAGAGTTGAAAGCCATAAATCAATATTTTTGAGGATTAATATATTTTGAAGACCTCCAAGAATTTTAGTAAAAATGGGAGAAAATGGGAAGATTGCATACTATATAAGTTTTATAAAAAAAAAAAAATAAAAAAAAATAAAATGGGAAGAGAAAGTAGAGAATATAAACGATATATGACTCAAACATACAGTAGTGGATCACAAAATATAAAAACTGTGGCGCACGCAATGGAAAGCTAGTTTACGCTTAATTTAGAGGCATTTTAAGGCGTGTAATATAAAATAGCTCTACTTTGAAGCAGTTTTGTTCCATCATCGAAGATGTCTATTGTATTCAACGGTAGAAATAAGTGGTTTCTCCCATCTATGATGCGAATCACCTGTACTACTAATATAACTAATACTCTTCTGCATCATATTTTTGATATTAGAATCTACTATTAATGTATTCTATGAAATTAATGTGATAGTACTTTTACTAGTTTTAGTAGTATATAATATTAAGAAAGTTTTTAAACTAATGCCCTCCTCTTATTCTTATATAGCGGTCACACCTCTCGTTAACGTAAAAAACTTAGACGAAGAAACGGAATCTTTAAAAAAGCTGTATGTCTTATATACTAGATATACACCTACTTATCTTTTAGCTGAAAATGCAATTTTTAGTAAATTTTTCACAATACTATTTCATTATAAAGGAGTGCCATAAAGCTATTATAAGAATAAAGTCCCTCATAATAGACTCAATTAAATAGATATAAAGAAAATTAAGGCTTAAAAAAGAATTAATATAAAACACTAGTTTTCTGTTTATAACAAGTTAGAGAAGTGACTGTTTTAGTGACAATTTTTGTAATCTTTGATCAGTCATAGGGGTCAAGCAAGACATTGACTGCATTTTGTGAAAATAGATATACATTTGGTTCAAAGCCAATGACTATAATACTCGCCTTCAGGGATCTGAACGGCTATAAAGATAGCGTTGGGTAGAAGTTTTTGCTGAAATAAGTGACTTAAGTAAGAGCACACAAAATACACGCACAAACTCTTATAATAGTTAAGTAGAAAATTTACTACTTCTATGGTTTTGGGATCAATCAGACTATTTTCATTGTCTTTGATGTCTAACAATATAGCGCTCATTGTCTCTTATCCTTATGACCATTCAATGTGTGATATGTGTGATCCCCTATTAAACTAATCAACGTCTACAGTATTGTTTTTACGGTAAGTTAAACTAGTAGTCACTTTCTGTTGAGCGCTGATTAGAGTGGTTGGGAGAGTAATGCTCTGAATGTGACGCACTATTCTGTCAACTATTATATGTATGTTTGGCTCTGTCTATCACTAGAATGAGACAATAAGACTCAACCACCACCAGCTATGAGAGAAATGAGCATATTTTCACTCAATTGAATCTTATTTCCTGAAAAACAGTCTGTTTTGACCAACTCTATCTCTAATGAAAAATTACATCTCAAACTTTAAACATTGCCATTGACTGAGCTATAAATCAAACAGTAATTGAATTTGAGTAAATATAAATTAATAAAACAAGCAATGAATACAATGGATTAACATTAGAAATTATTAATTATTATTAGAAATGGAGTAATGGACTAACTATACAAAATGAATATTAATCTAAGCCAAATGTCAGAACTTTAATTTAGATGCTGTTCGCGTAATATAATCGATACCCTTTTCTAGTGTTTAATTTTTTATAGTTTTTTTACTTCACTTTTTTCTCGAGTCCCAAAAAGTGTATTGGCTAAAGAGTGAAACAGAGTATAACTTTACAAGAGAAAAGTGCTTTTATGAGGGATATGAAATTACGTGAAGCGTGACTACGCTTAATTTGAGCCTTGAAAGCGTTCACAAAAACAGGTATAACTAAAACAAAAAATTGTAAGTTAACAATTGGCGGACAAAAAGTTTCAAATATCTCATATTAGGCTAATATACAGTAAATTCGCTACTAATATGATTGAAAACTTTTGAAAATCTAAAGTATAGCATTTATATTGAAAGAATATTTTTTGTAAACTGTAGTTCACTGTTTATACAGTATTAGCGATCATTTTTATGTGAAACACTTTCGATTTAGTTAATATATATCATTGAATGTGGCCGCGGGTGTGATAGTTGTTTTTGTAGTTATGACCAACCTCTAAATTGGTATTCAGATAATAATATAATATATATCTGAAACATTTAGAGGCACTCTAACCATAGGATTGGTATATATTGTTATGTTTCTCTAACCTGTATTTTGAAAATCACATAATAGCTCTTTCCCATCTTCAGCAATGATAGAATTGAGTGGAACACAATTTTTGGTTACTAGTACTTCGTTTTGAACACTTTTAAACAGTCAATACTCAGCGATAATCATCATTATTGTTTATAGACAGTGATCTCTTCGAATGCTTTCTATCAATTACTGACTCAATGGTTGGAAAAATATTTTGAATAGACTTAACAAAAGGAATTGTTTTGTTTATTTATTAAGTCAAACCTCCCGCTGGGATTAAAAAAAATTGTATTCAAGTTATGCCATAAGAATACTAAATAAAGCATATCTAATCTTTCCGGTATCTCAAAATTTCTTTGCTGGAAATCTGACTGTCAATGTCAATGATAGCCAAACTAGAATTCGAAAAAATTCAAAATTTAATTACTCAATTAAAACCAACTTTCATATTATACTTTGTATTTCCCACAAAACAATATTTCGCAACAAAAAGAAGAGACCCTTTTATACTTTCAGAATTTGAGATCATTCTCAGTGTTCCTCTTTTTATAAAGAAGAGGATGGCAGAAAAATTTGATTGTAATTTTTAATTTATATTAGAGGATGGAACAAGTCGACAGCTTTGGTATAGCCATGACCTCCTCTATTTCTGTAGGCGCACCTGTGCAGCCCGTCTCAATTTCACCTCTAAACTTCTCTAAACTTCGAAACTCCGGTTCTCCAACATTTGGAAACATGTACGATAGTTGAAGTAACCAAAACCCACCCCGAAGGGACTCGTAACTGAGGTCACCGACTTCAATAATACTTGACGTCACGTTTACTTTTTTGAAACAAGTCCCATACCAAGTGACCTCAACATTATTTTCATCGTGATTTCTTGTTGTTAATGTATTACAAATTTTTGTTTTAGTAAAATAAGGGGAGAGAGAGAGAGAGAGAGAGGAAAAATTAATGCATTGGTATTTCACACACTCCTTCCAAAGAGAAAAATTGGCATTCGAAAAAATCTAATAATTTAGGGGGATTACAACAAAATGACAAAAAAAAATATCTAATTTAGTGATCTTATGGTTGTTCAAAGATAAGGTAATAAATCAAGTTAACTAAATATAATTTAATGAAGATATCTCGAAACCTGTATGACAAACTCAGTTATTTAGTATATAAATTATTTTTGTGACTTATTCTAGTTTTTTTAATATTAATAAAATTTAACTGTATTTAATTGAGTAAAAAAATTAAACTGATTTTCAATTTCTCAAAAAGATTTGGAGCGGAAAAATTGATCTAAAAGATACCTGTATTTTTATTTTATCATTTACTACTATTTCTTCATTATTTTATTAAATGAAAATATTTCGGTGAAACTCTATCAGTCAGTGTTTGCCTCAACTTAATCATTATTAGCCCAAAAAAAACTAAAATTCTATCGTGTGATTGATACAAAAATAAATATTATTTCCCTTAATCTTCATAAATAATGAATCGTTGAATTATAATCTCATGAACAACTTTATTAATTCTTATCATAATCTCGTTAACTAATTTAATATATTTTGAAATTGATTTTTCTATGCATTGTTTGGATTATTAAACTATTTACAACTAATAGAAAAAACCGGTTAATGAATGAATGAATCAATTTGAGAACATTTTTAAAAATTATTCCACAATAATTAAGAGGAAATAGAAATCGGAAGCTATTATTAGTTCCTCAAAGTTTCTGTGTTATTATTGCTTTAATCAAAAATTAATTGAATTCATCAGTAAAATTGATTTTTGAGCAAAAATTATAGAATCAAAATAAAAATAGATTGAAGAGATATTAAATTGAAACAAAATATAAAGTCCTAATTTTTTCAGTTAAATAAGCCTTAGGATTGAGTTCACTTATGTGAGTGTCTGAAGTTATCTTTTGGCGTGTATTTACTGTGGGACGCAATTGTTGGGTCCAAACGCAAGTGCCATTCATCACAGTTGACAGATAAACCCCTTCTCCTCACGTAAAGGATCATTGCATAGGTAAACGCCTTAACAAGTGCTCACAAAAAATTGTAAGAAGCAATTAGTTAAAAGTCAATCTATGAGGACAACAACAGAACAAATACTTTTATTCTTTCTAATTTAGTAAAAAATACATAACATAACGATTTGTTCATTTGCTAAGAATAATTATTTTGATATTCAAGGCTGGAGGAAAAATAAAATTGTATGAACAGTGGAAAAGTAGTGATGAGACCTTTCTATGTAATATTACTTGAAAACAATTGAACGACAGAGCGATGAATTATTAGCACTAGTATTAAAGCGATTGCTCATAAAGTAATCATTAATCCATGTACTGATAATTATGATCGCAAAATTCATTTGTTCGCTCACTTACTTCTCAAATGACATTGGATTGGATGCATTTTTGCTCAAATGTGAGAGAGAAAAGAATACTTGACAAAAAAATAATGTAAAACTATTAAATGGTCTCTTAATGACTGCACAGCTGTCCGTACAGGCAAGCATTGCTGTTACACAATATGGTGTTACCACCGTTTATAATATAAAAGTGAATGACAAGTTTAGTCGCTTCCATTATGTGAGTGTGAGTTTGCAAAAACTTTTAGCAGAACCTTCTGTACACTTTTCTGGCACGCATTGAAGACGTGACGAGAGAGTCGAGAGTCAGAGAGAGAGAGAGAGAGAGAGTCGAGAGTCAGAGAGAGAGAGAGAGAGAGAGAGAGAGTCGAGAGTCAGAGAGAGAGAGAGAGAGACCTACAATTCATTTAAGGTTGGAGCTTTGCAAAATGTTTTCAGTTATGCACACTCTCTCCTCAATGTATTCCTACTGATGTTCCTCTTTTTAATTCACTCCCCCTTTCCCTTACATACAAATATAAAATAATATCATAGAATCTAATAATATATCTAATCACTAACTATTTTTATTCAATTATAAAAGAAGTAATTGAACTGATTATAAAGTGGTTTTAAGCGCGAAAAATATCAAAATCAAAAGAATAGAAAAATGAAATAAAGAATGGAAATATTTTTTTGAGACCACAATTTAAGTTATGCTATAATGATGACACCCTATAATAATGGCGAATTTATGTTATCTTCATGATGGTATATACAGGTATAGAACAACCCAAACTGCATATCAGAAATGATGTGTTAATTCTCATAAGCAGAGCTATATCACTATATTCTCATACCTGCATGTAAAATATGATGACTTAGTAAACACCTACCAAACAACTTATTTCAATGCAAAAAATATATATAACTTATATATTATGAGTATATGAGATTACATTATTGAGAGAGAAGCGGGCATTTGGATATTCAACAGAAACATAACAAATGACAATTATAATTATTACGATGAATGTATTTCTCTAATATATTATCAAAAGCTCTACCTTTGCCTTACAGTCTACACAAATATAGGTATATATGTATATAAGTTATAGATATGAGTATTATGTTTGTCTACTTATATCTCACAATTGTTTTCGTGTATCAGATTTATGACTTGTACTCCTACTCCTCCCATATAAATATTCTTATTGGTAAAAACATAGCAAAACTAGAAGAAAAAAGTGGTGAGGCGTCAAAACCCACACAAATATACAACAGCTCACCGGACTGTATAAGAGAAAAGGAAAATAGTTTGCGTGAATGAAAAAGAAAAACTCAATTGAGAGCAGAAACTGACTTACAGTATACCCATCTGTCTAGTTCTCTACTTCTCTTTTACTTCTCTCATACATTTTTTCTCTATTCACGCGATCTTTTAAAGTGTGGAATACGTGCCACACTATGTAAAGTAATTCGTGAATGGCATAAATGGTACAAATAAAACGGTGTGGTCTTTACAAAGTTTACTTATACTAATGTTTAGGCCTTCGCTTTAGGCCAAAAAAGTAAACGGAATCAAGTCATGAGAAAGTGAGAGAAAATAAGAGAATAGAATTTAAGATAAAAGTGCGATTTCATTGTTTTTGTGTAATATATAAGAACAAGTTCTATATTCGCATTTTTAAAGCCACAATTGCATAATTTTGCTGTAAATCAGTTCATCGCTTTCCTGTTGGCTTCATTAAAACGAAGGAAAAATGGGAGTTTTGTAGATAATGATCACTTTGCCACTGAATGAGCAGATGATCCAATGCTTCTCACCAGCCCTTACGTTATGATACAATATTGAAAACCATAATCATCGGTAGGCTTTCATACTGTATCCAAATTTGAGTTAGAAAGAGAGAAAGCGTAAGAGAATTAATGCAAGTTTACTGCTGTAGTAATATTAGAAATAAGAGGATGTAATACAACTAATACCAAAATACTGGTCTATATGTTATTTGTGTATTGCATGGCAACAGCATTGAGAAAACTACAGCAGAATTGATCGACAAAACGAATATTAGTAAAATTTCCATTTTAACCACCAAAATAGTGAGCAAAGGATAACCAGCCGTCAAGTTATCCAACCATAATGCGTGCGCTAATCTATACATGCAATCAAGAAAAAAAATGTCCTTCTCTTCACATGCTATACAACGTCTAAAACAACCTTCAATGAACATTTCACACGTATTGAAGGCACGCATTTACTTAAAAAATATCTGCTGGCAATGGATTGAAATCTTAAGGAATATAGAGCTTTGATTCTCTATTTGTAGTTTTCCAGATATTACTAATTTTAGACAATCACTCTATCCTTATTAATTATATATAACTTTTGTTTTTTCAATTCAATGTTCAAAACATTGAACCTATTTTTTGACTGACTATTCATTTTGAGTAATCATTTTATCTTTAAAAATCGTAAAAAACATTAAATTAAAACAAAAAAAGCGCAAATGACAAAATTCACACAAATTCAATCATTCATTCATTAATTGATGCATAGATTTGAGAGTTTAATATATTTATCAATATGAGGATAAAATATTTGAGTAAGAAAATAGAGCTAAACAATTAAAATAAGAATTGAGAGAATCGTTAGGTAGTAATTATAAATGATTATCTGTCTCGATGATAGTTCAATGTCATCAGTGAAGCAAATATGAGACAAGTGACACAATACTTGTGAATTTATACCAGTATTTGCCTTATAAATACATAACTGTTTATGCATTTAATATTGAAAACCTAAACAGTTGTAGGAAAGTTTTGATTGTATAATGCTTAATGTTTAGCCCTTTTTAGCATATTTAGCATATTGAGGTGAATAGTTTTGCATCTTAATAACTCAGTTTTATACAGTCTAATGAATAGTGCATTTACCCTCATCTCTATGCGTTTCCAACATTTAAAATGCAAATGAATATAAAGCATGTTACCAGTTTAGCGATCATATCAAATCAATTAGCTTTGTTTACTAGACTTATTTTTTGAAGGTTAAAATATTCTCATTTTCCAATTCAAATTATGCTCAAGTGTAAGTGTAAGAGGAAGTGTCAATAAAACATAATATTTCAAAACTATTATCAAATTGAATATTTATTAATCATTTATTCATTTCCAAATTAATCATTTTCAAAATTAATATTTAACGCTTGATTTAAAGCGGAAACATTTCACAAAAGAGATAAGATTTTTTTGTTTTCAGGTTATTAATCTTTTTCTTCATTTATATTGCTATTAATCCCTGACGTATTGCCCTTTCAAAAACTGATTTTGTTAATCAATAATAACTGTTAAGCGCTTTTAACTTATGAATAACTGTATTTTTAAAGTTTTATAAAAAAAACTTAAAATAAATTTTCTCCAAATAATAATAATGTAATAATTATTTTATTTTTTCAAACTTATATTAATTTATCCAAACTGTGTGTGAGAGGAATTTTTTATGTAATCTCTAAACTTGAAGGCGACCGAAAATAACTTTTCTTTTAAAAACAAACAAATATTTTCCGTCTAACCTTATTATTATTACAAATTTTTTACTTATTTCAAAAAAGGGAAACTTATTATTTATTTAGCGACCTTACATTTAATTAGGATCATAATTAATTAATATACTGTATAGTATACATATTACATACAACACATGAGTCCGCTGTCTTCTTATTACTTGACATTATCATCATGTAAATAATTATAATATTATTATACAAATAGTGTTTATAATAATGAAATTATTATAATTCATGTGCAAATTGCAGGATTTCTCTCTAAAAAGAATAGCATCTGCACTACATTTGATTCAAGTTGATATTTTTTCTGGTTTTTAATACTCATATCACTATCATTATTATTAAGTCATTTCACAATTTAATGTTTCGATTGATTTAATAAGTGTTGTTTTTTGAATTTATGTCATCTTACAAAATGTAATGCCTATAGTTTTTATGTTTTTTAAAATTCTCTAAAATATACAATAATAGTATTTTATTCGTTTTTTGTGAAACATTTGCTAGTCATAGGACAACCTGCGGGACGGTCTCACATATTCTCTCATATCATATAATAAGCAGCGAAAAATCTGTGAATCTGCTCTATACTTTTTTGAAAAAAGAGACGCTTTAGGCAATACTGTATGGGTTTTGCGTACGTATACATGTATAAGTTTTAAAGCTTGGCCTTGAAGGAAGATAAAGGTGGAAATAAGACAAGAGAGACTGTGGAGAGTGAAGCAAAGTTGGCAAAGAAGTTAAGGGACATGCTATATAGGAGTGAAATTTTACTTCTAGAAGATTTAGTGGGGGGAGAATTGTTTGTGGACGGAGGAAAAAAAGAAAAAAAGAGGGCTAATCCTACCTTCAGAAGCCGAGCTGACGGAGAAAAAGATGGTTTGTGTGTGTTGTGTGGCTCACTCTTGAAAAAAAAATTTGTTTAAGGGGGGCTTCGCTGCTGTTGATGGTGTTTATTAAACTTGCGACTAGTTTAGCCAGAATATAAACATTGAATATACAATTCTTGTGCAGTCACCGAGATTTCAAATCTTGCTCTCAATTGTCTTCAAAAAATTATTTGATAAACACTTAATGTCAAAAAAAGTTTTTCTTTTATTTTGATAATAATGTTCTCTTGCTTTATATATGCTTCAAATATATACTATTTATATATATATATTTATATTATTTGTAGTTTTGCAACATTAGTGGTCCCAACACTCCAACAGTCAGCCTAACAGTCAAATTGATCTAAATGTAAAAACACACACATTTAGTTAGAAGAAGTCAATTCAGCTGCTGGTAGAAAGTGGTAGTAATAGTAGTGTCTAATACAGTAGTAATAGTATTGTAGTTAATGCTGTTTTGTTTGGATGAGAGATGAGTTTCATGTCTTTTTGATGATCCGTTTTCGCTCTTCTACTGATGTATTATTTTGTACAAAATGTTTTAGACTTTTCTTGAGGCGATCGCATTATTGTTGGCACAGAAACGCGTTGTTAATAATAATAATAATAGTAATAGTAATATAACCACATTTAAAAGCAATGTTTTTCTCACATCAGAACTCTTGATATAATTTCTGTTGTATATCACTATCTATTATATTCTACTGGTATTTATTTAAAACTTTTAGTTATAAACTTATAATACTATATATACATTATTTATTGAAATATAATAAATGGTTTGATCTATGATTACCAGTAGTAATAGATGCCGGCATTGGGTGTCTTAACCAGATTGTTGATATTGTTGTTGTTTTCACTTAAATGGTAATGATTATGAACTAAAGGTGAGGACATTGTTGATCGTAGTTTGGCCTCAAAGTTGGCCTCTAGTCAGTGGGCCGTTAATGACTGACTGTGTCCAAGACCTCCACCAACATGTGGTGCAGGAGAATAGGGAGGACTGTGAGAGTGCGGATGATGTAAAGGACTTCCATGAAGTCCACTACTGTCATGTGGACTCATCATCATTGAACCGTCCATTTGACCGGTCGGTGGTGTCATTCGTTTCTCTTTCTGCCTTCTATTGCAAAACCAAACCCTCACAACTTCTTTCTCAAGTTGTAAATGTTCTGCCAGTGATGTTATCTCTTGTGCAGAAGGTTTCGGTTGTTTATGAAAATGTGTTTCAAGCGCTCCCTTAACCGACACTTCAATACTTGTCCTCTTCTTTCGTTTCCGTCCCTGCGCTGCGATCTTATCAATACTGGTCGGCGAACCGGTAGTACTGTCCGCTTCTTCTAACCATTTTGCGAGTAATGGCTTAAGTTTACACATATTTTTGAAACTCAATTGGAGTGCTTCAAAGCGACAGATAGTTGTCTGTGAGAATACATTGCCGTAAAGAGTCCCTAATGCGAGGCCAACATCAGCCTGAGTAAAACCTAATTTAATTCTTCTCTGTTTAAACTGTTTGGCGAACTGTTCTAAATCATCAGAACTGGGCGTTTCTTCTTCACCCGCACTTTCAGAATGTCTATGATCTGGATGTAAGCCAACAGACCCGCGATCATCAAGTCTGCCGTCCAGTCTTGAGAGGTCGTTGTGAACACTTAAGTCACCTCTCATTGCCGGGTGAAGTACTTGATTGGGACCACTGCCGGGTCCCGAATGGGCTAACATACCATTCATGCCATACGCATGATGTTGTAGTGGTGACGAACCATTGCTATGGGGGGCCATTGCGGTCATGTGTGCTGAGGACGCGTGTAGTGAGGATGGATGCCATGGATGTGATGATGCCATGTGTTGAGGCGTTCGGTGGTGGGCGTGAATCGATGCGTGCAAATCAGAACCCGGCGGACCGTTTGGTTTGATATCTTGATGATGCAAATTATGCATACCTGATGGCGTCCAGGGAGACATGTTATCGGCCGCATGTGGTGGAAGTCCAACTGCCCACTGGTGGTGAGCACTCAATCCGTGACCATTTGGTCCCTGATTATGATGCGGCATATATTTAAGTTCTGGCGGTTCGCGACCGTAGGACAGGCTCTGAGCGTTTGCGACTTGCATTACGTGCTGTTCGTGGTGTGACAAATGATTGAGGTAGGGTGAAGACGAACCAGTTGCCATTCTATATCAATGGCACCGAATCGATACACAACCAGATTAGTCATCAGCACATCAAACAATATATTTATAATAGTCTATTAACTATTCAACAAATCAAAAGTTAAAGCACACACTCTTATTATGCTAAACTTTTTTATCATTCACCAAAACAATTAAATTAACAAATTTATTGATCGATTGCACGCACAAAACTTTGAACTTTTTTCAAACTAATCAATTAATTTTTATTCTCAAAAACAATATTTAATTAATGAGATTAGAGATGTTTTGAAGCAAAGCATAATTGTATGGAAAAAAGTTACAGAATGTATGGTTTAATCTGAAGCTCTCTTACTGTAAGCCCTGTCTATTGAATGTGTTTGAATAATAGTAAATATTGCAATAGAACTGCTGCCAGCGGTGTCAATACGACCATCCGCAGTATAACTTGCTAAACGAGATACTGAACTAAAGTCTAGATGCGCTGCAATCGAGGGACAAGGTTTGAGTTGTGAGGGACGACATAATGCTATCGCTATCATAGAATCATTGGTTAGAAGATATTTTGCCGGTTCTTCCTATGGATTACGTATAAAGCTTATCGCACACCCACTTCCAGCGCAAAGCATCTGATGGCAAAGCTTTCTCTGCCACCAATCCCTACCAGAGAAGGTCGTGAAGGATCAAACGTGTATTGATATTCGATTACACAACAGTTTGTTGAGTAGTTGGAGCTAAAAAAGTATTCTGGGATGTATCTAAAAACGCCTCCAGACAGTGATGGATGGCTCAGCTTTGACTCATGTGTGCCTTCGCTTGAGTACTGCTTCAGTACTCGCATCAATACATCGCATCGCTGGGCGGCAACATTGAAAAAGCATGCAATGCATGGCTGAAGAAGAAGGTTTCATGTATTTAGCCATCCACTCACTTTGTAACAGGTGCGCTATCAGGCTATCATTTTACAATTTTCTAAAAGCAAGTCACTCACAAAACACATTTATACAAACATACAAATACTATACTAACAAAACACTTCTTGGAGGCCAATAGTTCTCAAAGCAAACAAATTTATAATAAATATAAGAAAATTACCAAAAAAAGTTAACTTATGCTAAAACAGATCAAAATCATTTCAATAGCATATCGTATATTAGAGATCGAAAATGAATTAAAAACCCTTAAAAGATACTTAAGTGTCGGACATCTATATAGAACTTAATCCGCTCTAATTAAGAATGAACGGCAAAAAAATTGTCATAAGCTTTTCGAAGAATATTATGCCATCTATGATGACTACTTTACTAAACTCATGCCTTTCAAGTTATAACTATTAAGTTAAGTTTGATCAAAATAATAATTGAATGACAGCATTGAAAGTTTAGTTCTCAACAGTTAGAATTTTTTTTAATAAGATTAAAATTATAAGTCATTTATTCATACGAGTATTTCTTAATAAGATAATTGCTTTTAGAAAGATATAAGATATTGTCTTAATATATGATAAATAGTGTTACACCTTCTGAAGCATCTGAGAAAATGCATAATAAATGAGTTACGCTCTTCTTCAAAGCGGTCAATTCATGTATAATTGAGACATGAATTTTTCATTACTATTTAATTTAATGATTTTTTAGTTATCTCATGAAATCTTTAGAAATATTTGACCCAATGTTCTAATGTCTAAATCTAAAAAATAATTTAATCATACCTTTATATGAAACTATTTAGTTGTCCTCTTATTACTTTTTGATGAGTTGACAAATAGAAAGTTTTTTCAGAAATATATTAAAAATTCTTAAACTGCAGAATCAATTGAAAACAAGTGAAAGTGAGTCAATCTTTTTTTGCTTTGTAGGCATGACAACCTAAATGAACGAAAAATGTGAGAAAAACATTAAATAACTCAAATGCAATATAAACTTCATTGTTTTTAGTACACAATCAACAAAAGACACAGATATCGACACACTTTGTGAACTCATTAAATGCTAAAAAATTCAATGCAAAAAAATAGTGTAATGTAGTGTAATGATCATCATATGCTGATTCACTACTCACTTCTCATATTGAGCAATAAACAAGTTGTGCATAAAACTGAATGTCGTATTAATTTATAGATATAAATATCAAACTTAATAAACTGTAATTTCTAACATTGAAGAATTCTCACCAGAATTAAATAATTACCTAATAAACAATTATATCACCAACAATTGTACTTTTGTCGAAACACTATCCAGTTTATAGCCTTTGAACATAAGAACAGGATCTTAAAACTGACTCTTTAGAAGTTTGTAACTTTTAAGCTAAACAGCAATAATGCCACTGTTAATAGACTCACATAGCGCACAACTGATGGAATTATGACTATCACTCTGAGCACCTATAATAACATTTAGCCTCAAGCCGATGGTTTATCTTTCTTTCTCTTTCTT